>OZ030025.1:9039297-9264297 GCA_964023405.1 Apodemus agrarius
TTAATCATTCATTTACTGTGGTATTAGCACATTAGATGGTGCTCATGCCAGACTAGATCATTCATTCATTCATTCATTCATTCAATCACTCGTTCATTGGGGTATTAGCAGTGTGTGTGTGTGTGTGTGTGTGTGTGTGTGTGTGCCACAGAGCACACAGGTCAAGGTCAGAGGATTGGGCGATTTGATTCTCTTTCCCTTCCGTGTAGGTTCTGATGAGCCAACTCAGGTCATCAGGCTTGGTGGCAAATGCCTTCCCCCCCCCCCCCCCCCCCCCCCCCCCCCCGCCAAGCCATCTCCCCGGCCCCAGGGCCATTCTCTGCTTTACTTCTCTCACTGATCAACAAGAGGACCTCACGTCAGAGGCCGATTCTGTCAACTGGCCATTCATTTGACTCACTGAAGCAGCCTGCAGCGACTGCCTGTGTGTGCTGAGCACTGTGCTGGGAGCACGGGAGGGGGGGCTCAGAGGAGGAAGATGTGGTCATGACTGTCACACGCTCTCTGCTCGGTGGGAAAGAGACATGGCCAGAGACCCGCTAGGCTTCCAGAGCTGCGGCAGACAGGAAGCCAGTGGTTCGGCGCCTGGCCTTGGACTCAGGCTGCACCTGGGCTCTAATCCTGGCTGAGCCCTGGGGAAATATTTACAGGGTCTCCTCTGCTTCAGCACCTTGACTTGAGGAGTGGTGGCTGCTTCCCTTAGTTAACCAAGACACGGTTCCCTTTTGGATATGTATGTATCCATACATGTGCGTGCACATACACATGGAAGCTGGGGCTGTGCCACGTGTCTTCCCCAGATGCCCTCCACCTTGTTTTGAGACAGTGACTCTGGCTGAATCTGCAGTTCATCCATTAGTAAGAACCCGTCTCCCCCACACACCCCCAAACAAACAGCCCTCCAGGGCTGGGCTTACAGATCTGAGCCAACACGTTCAACTTGTTTTGAAGATTCATTTTTGTTTTATGTATAAGAATGTTTTACCCGCATATATGTCTGTGCATCGCATGCATGTCTGGAGGCCGGAGGAAGGCACTGGATGATCCCCCTGGAAATAAAGCTATAGATGGTCAATGGTATTGAGCCACATTGCTGGGACTTGAACCTGAGTCCTTTGGAAGAGCCTTGGGTCCTCACCTCATGTTTCTGAAGCAAGCAATTTAGCGGTTCTTGAGAACAACTCTGATGACCGGGGCCGCCATGGAGGCTCCGGGGAAAAAAGTACTAAGGGAGACAGGATTGAGGGATACCATGTGCTCTAAGTCCTGCTGGTTTGGCTGTGCCTCAGTGTACCAGGTTTCTTTTCCTTCTTCCAAGTGAGCAGATTTGCCTTCCTGCAGCTGTGCAGAAGGCGAGCCATCTTGGGCTCGATGTCTCTCTCCCAGCTGTCAGCACTACACAAGCCCAGCTAGGCAAGACAGCTGTAGGTAATGCCTACTCCTTCCCTCGCCCTCTAGGTCTGGGCTCCATGACGCCGCCGTCTGGGACACCAAGACGCCCTGGCAGGCAGGCAAGCAGGCGCTGGGTGATCTTAGCTCCACCCAGCACTGAAGTTCTTGTAAGGGATGGCTTGTGGCCACACCGGGTGTCTGGCTGGGCTTAAGGCTTGATGTACGACTTGGAAAAGAGTAAAGGAAGAGTGTTTGCCCGGGGGCTGGTAGGGGCGTTGGCAGGGAGCCTGTTGCTGGCAGCCGGCCCTCCTGATGGCTTGGGACTAAAAGGAACACAGTCCCCAGACAGTCTGAGATAGAAAGCCCGGTGGCTAGGATGGAAGAGCAGACAGGGAGAAAAGCTCCCAGAAGAGGGATCCAGCCCTCAGGACATGCTGTGTGCAGCCAGTAACAGCCCTCTCTGGAGCCCGAGTCACAGAGCTGTGATGGAGTCTGGGGAACCAGGGGTGGCGAGGATCAGAGCCCCTCTGTGCTCTGTGTAACTTTCTGCCCCAGCAGTCTGGCCCTCTAGCGCATACCCTGCTGAGAAGTCTCCACCCCTGGAGACCGCCTGAGCTCAGTACAGTGGGAATCTGAGTTGGCTGAACTCACACAGGCAGATGGCCCAGCAAGGCTCCCCTCGGTTTCTCTGAATGAGATGGATCCAAAGCCGGGCACAGAAATCCGGGGCCTCGTATTACCTATCCCCCTTGCTTTCTTCATGGGAGGTTCAGGGACTGAGTGGAACTCTGACTAGAAATCTGGGCTTGATTATTCATGCTCCTCAAGCAATGTCTTCACCATTCAGGGGGGTGGAGAGTTCAAATCCAGCCTGGGCTACGTAGTGAGACTTTGCTGTCAGAAAACGACAATAAACCCAGACCCAGACAGAACAAAGCAAAAGCTCCTCAGGGACTTTAGACCGCTGCTGTGGGGCCTCCCTCGCCGGGATTAGGGGGTGGGGGGTGTGCCTTCCCCTTCCAATCGGCTAAGCCACACAGTGAGAGCTTTTTATAAAGTGAGCCTCCATCTTCTCAGACTTGCTCTCTCTCATTCTCCCTCGCTCTTTCTCTTCCGTTGAATAATACTGTGATGGATTGTAAAAGGTACTTAGCTGAATCACTGAATTTAGAGACGGAGAGGGCCAATTAGGTCATCAAGCCCATCTCTCTCCAGAGGAGAGGCAGAAAATAGGAGACAATAATAAACAATTTTATTGGGATATTAATTTAGGCGCCTGAAGACCTTGACTCGTGTCTTGTAATATAATCCAGTGGATTTTTTTTTCCCTTCCCTGCTAATGTAATAACAAGGCCATTTTGTGGGCAGTTGGTTTGCCTGATGGCTCTCTTTGCTTCCCTCTCTTCTTTGCCACGGAAGGTCCAGATGGAGTTTCGGAAGAGCTGGGCACGCTGGAGGCTGGAGCATTTGAACATCCAGAGGGACAGCAGCATGAAGCCCCTCAAGTGTCCCACCAGCAGCGTCAGCAGCGGGGCCACGGTGGGCAGCAGCGTGTACGCGGCCACCTGCCAGACTTCCTGCAGCTGAGCCCTGGTGCCGCTCTTCCTGTGCTCCTTGCTGCTGGCTGGGTGGCCATCCCAGGTGGGAGAGACGCTGGGGACAGGGAAAGTGAGGGACACAGGTGTGTACACACACACACACACACACACACACACACACACACACACACGCGATTTGCTCCTCCAAACCTATCACACAGGCAAGTGGACAGTGCCTCCTGGGACCCTAGACACATGTTCTCCAAGGAGAACAGCCTGCTAATTTAATCACCGTGGCAGGAAGAGAGGAAGAAACAATTGCTGCTAAGATGAGGAAGGAGGACTTCTTCCTGTTAAAGCCGCAAGGCCCTTGGGGTTTCCTCGGACAGAATAGCAAATCAACCCCGGACTCCCACTCAAGGGCAACTGCGGACGGGTGGAACCGGGGCTTGTGAGAGGAGGCAGTTAGTTCCGTGAGAGACCTGCCCTCGGAACCCCAGCCAGCCCAGTGCTCGGCAAGGTGAGCCGGCTGTGTCGTGTGCATGGCTGGGGTTGTCACCTGCATCAGCAGCAGCCTTCCTCACAGAGACGGTTCTCTGTGCATCTGGATTGCCGCCATCCCCCCATCTGCCCGTCCTCCGGCCATCCTGTCCTTTCCTTGGGGAGAGAGATCTGCTGGAGTCATGCTGTGCAGCCCTTTGTGGAAGCATCTGTGAATGGTGTTGAGGATAAGCTTTGAGGAGATGGTGCTCTGCCTGCGCTGTTCTGCTTCTTGCCTGGCCCTTTAAGCCACTTTGCTCTTGGGCTTCTGCAGTATCTAGGGTACCAGGGCAGGTCCCACGGTGAGAAGCCCAGACGTGGGGTGCGGACCCTCGGTTCTGTTGCAAAGATGCTCAGATACCCTCTAGGGTTCATCTAAAGGATATCCCCCTGGGGGTGCTGCGAACATGAGTCCAGAGGACCAAGGGATCCCTTACCAACACACACACCCATCTGTGACCAGAGGCTGTGACATGGATGAGAATTGGGGTACATCCTCTGACTTCAGAGGCTATGACCTAGAAGAGACTCTCCCACTGAAACCAACCCCTACCATGGTGGCAACTCTCCCCATGCTCCTGCCACTGAAATCCTCCCACTTGGAATATATATATATATATATATATATATATATATATATATATATCACTTTTTTTTCCTTTGTGTCTATTCAAACGTATAATAATGGAAGAATTGGGTCATGGCTGTTATGTTTGAGGAAGTGGGGGAAAGTGATTGATTTGATCCCCCCACCCCCGCTGATGTTGATAAGTAATATCTGTCCCAACTCCAGACTCCTCCACACATAATGAGCAGCAGATAGAATAGGATGGGACAGAAAATATATCATGCTTGCACCACCACCACCTCCCCCCCCCCCGTAGCCTCTGTGAAAGGCTGTCAGAAGACAGCACTGCAGAGACCCAAACCCAAAGACTGCCTCCTCCGGGAAGTAGGGAATGGCTTCCCAGAGGCCAAAAATTATTCCAGAGCTGGAGAAGAATCCTAGTCGTCCGGACTTGGGGTTGGGGTGGCTTTAAATGTGTTCTCTCGTGAGGCTGATGTCTCCCTCACCCTGTGGAGAGTGGGGGGGGGGCCTCCCCAGTGCTTGCACTAGACACATTCTCCTGTGCCCCTTGGAGAGGCGTGAGGCATGTATGGGAGATAATAACGGGTCATAAAACATGCCAAGCAGAAAATATCTTATCCTTCAAGCTTTAACAGAGTGCCGTGTCTATGTTAATAGGGAAGTGGGACCTCAGGCTAGGAGGAAAGGAGCCGTGCAGCCCGACTGCCTCTGTGACCGAGACAAGGAGTTCGGAGGGGGAAAGTGGTCCCAGGGTCCTCTGCGTCCTAAGGAAAGGGCAGGTTTTCCAGTGGGCACCTCTTTCTTGTTTCCACTCTTGGAACGGTGGAAAGACAAGCGTGGGATAAACTGGGAACTTTCTAGAACCATTAATTACACACAAGTGAAGGGAGAAGGCAGATATAATCTGCCTGAAATAAATTTTCCAAGGGAAAGATGCTGAGAGAGTCTAGGCAACCCAGTGGGAGCTTTAAGATGGAGTTCTTTCACCCCATCTCTGGAGCTCTGGATTCTTGGGTTCACTGCACCCCCACATTCCAAGACTGTTAACACACATTTCCCTCCCAGATTTCTGATACTGAAGAAGTCTTTGCCTGTCTCTGGGTCCCTGTACTATTAATGTTTTTTTTTTTTGAATGGCACCACACTCCCTCTGAGGTCCCTGCAAACTTGCCTACGCTAAATATAGCTCCCCCAGGTCTGGGAACAATCCGATGCCATGTACTCTAAAATTCCACTAGCTGTTTACATGCCTCCAGCCATAAGTCTAAGCCTGGTACTTGCTGAGAACTCTCTGACCGCTCCTGACCCTGGCCTGGGGCTACTCTTTTGCTAGCCTATAGGATATACACAGCAGCTTTGTTGGAGACATGCAGCCAGCAGGGTCCCGTGGTGGTTGTCAATGGTTGATGGTTTCAGCACTCTGGCCAGCTCCTGGGAACCGGGTAAGGGCTGAAATCTCCTCAAAGACTCTTTCCTCTTCTAGTCTCGTTCAGTCATTGAACACCTAAATCACTGAACTCTACAAATCATTTACACTCCAAGACTGCCTTCTCTTCTGAAAGACGTTGGGGAGGGCAGACACGATTACAATCACCCCAGCTCTTCTCACACTGAAGACAGCATTGATGGGGTTCCGGGACACTCAGCAGGCAGGAAAGACCCTGACAATTCCTCCTGACTTGGGACTACAAAAGCCAGGAGTCTTGCAAGGATTGCTGGGATCTACACCATCAGGATGCCAGGGCAGCTGGGCCTCTCTGGAAAGCACATGGTCATTCAAGACGTGCCAAGTTCAAGTCCTTGTGTGACCTGGGATTTAGATTGAAGAAGAAATGGAACAGGACCCATCCCATGGCAACGATGTGATGAGGGAAAGCCGGGTGTGTTTTAAAGTCTGCTCTAGTACTTTCCTTGTTCTTAGAATTAAGAGAGGAGGGACTGGAGAGATGGTTCAGTAGTCAAGAATGTGAAGTCTTAAAGAGGACCAGCATTCAGTTCCCAGCGCCCACATCAGGAGGCTCACAAGCCCCTGTAACTTCAGCTCCAGGGTATCTGACACCCTCTTTCAGCTTCCACTGGAACATGCACGTGTGGGCATACACATAATCTCTCTCTCTCTCTCTCTCTCTCTCTCTCTCTCACATACATACACACACACACACACACACACACACACAAATTAAAATCTGCAAAAACAAATCCAGAGATGAAATACACATGAGCAGAGAACATGATTGATCTTTAAGAGCGCAGTCATGGGATCATTCAATGGCTCATCTTAGATTTTCTTCCAGATTCATCTCTTTGTTTGAAATATGCTAATAGGGGGCTGGAGAGATGGCTCAGTGGGTAAGTGCACCGACTGCTCTTCCAAAGGTCATGAGTTCAAATCCCAGCACCCACATGGTGGCTCATAACCATCCATAAAGAGATCTGATGCCCTCTTCTGGTGCGTCTGAAGACAGCCACAGTGTACTTACATATAATAAATAAATCTTAAAAAAAAGAAAAAAGAAAAGAAAAAAAAAAGAAATATGCTAATAGGCACACAAAAGTGACTGAAAGAAACGAAATGGTGACCGGGCACCTCATATTTCCTTCTCCAGTGCTCCCTGAATTCTGGGGAGATCTCGCAGAACACCAGATGGCACAGTGCTCTGAAGGACCGGTAGAGTCTCCTCTCGGCTCGTGCCTGAGCTGGCTGTCTTTCAGCCAGTCAAGACAAAGAACACTATGCGAGCCTGTGTTTGTCCTGTGCATTCCGGCCCAAGGTGAGGAGATGCTGGAGCTAGATTCAGTCCTCCTCCACCATGAAGGTCACAGGACTGCACAAACCAGGTGGGGCTGGCTGTGTCTGGCAGATGAACCCCCCACCATGCACAGACAGGGCTCCCATTATTGCTAATGCCTGCGATGTGCTCAGGGAAGGCAGAATATGTTTCAAAGGTTTATATTCCATCTGCTGAATTGATTCTAATCTACAGGGCCGACTCTACTTTGGGCCCCTAGGAGGCAGGGTGTTTTTGGTTTTTTTTTTCCCTGATCCTCAAATCATAAAACACGGGGGTTGATTCTACTAAGACAGCTATGCAAATGGCATGTTAAATATTCAACAGAAAGGAAATTAGGATCAACTCCAATGTGGTGAGGTGGGTTCCCGCCCCCCCAACCTTTTTTCCATGGGTCAAATGAGTTTCATTGGTGAGAAAAGGGGTCATTTGAGAAACTTCTAGCAGCATTGCCATGTATCTATGCTGTTGTCTGCAACCTGAATCATTTCTCTGGTTGAATCGGTTCTGAATCGGTTCTCTAGACATGGGGAAGACCACGTCTAAAAGCACCACTCAGGACCAGCGAGAAAGATTAGCGGGTAAAAGCACTTGCCTCCAAGCCAGATGGCCCGAGTTTGATCCTGGGTCCCACATAGTGGAAAGAATTGACTCCCAGCACTGTCTTCTGATCTCCGTGTGCATGGGGTGACATGCATGTCTCCCCCCTTCCACACACACACATGTGCACATACCCACATAGGAAATAAATAAATGTAATTTAAAAAGAAAATCTAAAAGAATGGTAACAGACGTGTTGCTTTGGAAAATATTTTCTTAAATAAAGGAGCATGCGTAAGTGGCGTGGTCTTGAGAGCTTTCCTTAGTGCTGTGGTGTGTTTAGAGTATCCATGATTATTTCTGCTCTGCTCATGGGATGATTGGCAGGAAACAGATGGGGCTAATGGTAAATTAGAACAGTAAATAAGACACCTCGTTAGGAACTGCAAAAAACACGTCAACTTTTGCTTTGTTGTTAAGGGCCTCTCTGTGTAGCGTAGGCTGGCCTAGAACTTCCCTGTCTGGAGGCAAAACGACAAACAGAAGGGGTGGCATCTAAAAAGTATATTGAGAGGACTTGAAAATCTATTGGGTATACTTAGGAAGATACACATAACAGAGAAGGAGGAGAAACTGGGTTGGTGAGATGGCTCAGTGGTTAAGAGCACTTGCTGTTATTCTAAACAGATTGGGGTTCCATCCCCAGCACTGGCTTGGTGGCTCACAGCCATCCAGCAGGCACGCATGCAGGGCACACACACACACACACACACACACACACACACACACGGAGACAAAATCTTCATACAATAAAATAAATCTAAAGGAAAACAAAACAGAGAGAATTAAAGCAGAAAACCAGGGGTAGTGGTAATAGGGTATTTGTGAGGCTATGGCAAGCGGTTTACCTAGTGTGGGCTAGAGTGTGACCTGTTGTGATGGTTTGTATATATTTGGCTCAGGGAGTGGTACTATTAGGAGGTGTGGCCTTGTTGGAGTAGGTGTGGCCTTGATGAGTGGGCATGGCCTTATTGGAGTGGGTGTGGCCTTGTTGGAGTGGGTGTGTCATTGTGGGTGTGGGCTTTAAGACCCTCATCCTAGCTGCCTGGAAGTCAGTCTTCCACTAGCAGCCTTCAGATGAAAATGTAGAACTCTTAGCTCTTCCTGCACTATGCCTGCCTGGATGCTGCCATGCTCCCACCTTGATGATAATGGACTGAACCTCTGAACCTGTAAGCCAGCCCAAATTAAATATGGTCTTTATAAGAGTTACCTCGGTCATGGTGTCTGTTCACAACTAAAACCCCAACTAAGACACCTGGTCTCTACAGAACAAAACAAAGCTCACAGAATTGGGGATGCCGAAGTGTCTTAGACAGCTGACGGAATGGCACTGCCATTCTTTTGAGGCAGGAAGAGAGTTGTTCGTGGGATTCCTTGGGGACCCACTGACCACACTGGCCCAGGAGAGCAGGTAAGTGTCAGAAATGGACTACCTGCTGTGGCCCTCTCTTCCTCTATGCCCCTATTCTTGGGGGAACTCCAGATCCTGTTGGCACACCCTGCTTTCCTCCTTCCTGTAGAGCCCCTCAGTTTCCCCGTTCTATCCCATCCCCATACTGAGTATCAGCTCCCAATACTTAGAAGCATACTGTATGTGGAAACCCCAGTGGTCCCACCTGGCAGGATTCAGAAGCATTTTCTACCAGGCAACCCACAGCCACCACACTCTCCTAAAAACCAGAGAAGGCAACAGACGCCCATCAATGGAAAGCCCACCCAAAAAAGACAAGAGCAGATATCAGCACCTAGAATTGCAATCATCCCAACCTCAGATGCGTAGATGTCAGTATAAAAGCAGGATCAATAATATCCAGGGCAATATGCCTCTTCTAGAGCCCAGCAACCCTACCACAGTAACTCCTGAGACATGCAATATAGCTCCAGCACAGGGCAAGGACTTCAAAATAGTCTTTATGAACAGGTAACTCAGAGCCAAGCCTCACCAACAGAAAACAAGAGATGGGAGACAGAATTTCTGGCACTGAAGACGTGATAAAAGACATGGACATCTCAGTCAAAGAAAATGTTAAATCTAAAAATAAAAAAATTCAGGCACAAAACATCCAGGAAATCAAGGACACTATGAAAAAGACCAAACCTATGACTAATAGAAAGAGAAGAGGGTGAAGAAGCCCAGGTCAAAGGCACAGAAAATATTTTCCACGAAAGCATAGAAGAAAATGTCCCTCAGCTAAAGAAGGAGGTGCCCCTCAAGGCACAAGAAGCATATGGAACACCAAATAGACTGGACCACAAAAAGCATTTCCCCGTGGCACAGAATGATCAAAACACTAAATGTACAGAACAAAGAACAAACATTAAAAGCAGCAAGGGAAAAAAACAAATAACATATAAGAACAGACCTATTTGAATAACACATGACTTTTCAATGGAGACTCTAAGAGCCAGAAGCACCTGGACAGATGTTCTATAAACTCCAAAGAGAGCACAGGTGCCAGCCCAGATTACTATACTCAGCAAAATTCACAATCACTTTAGAGAAAGACTTTCCATGATAAAAACCAAATTCAGGCAGTATCTATCTATAGATACAGCACTACAGAAGGTGCTAGAAGGAAGACTTCAACTGAGGTGAGAGCCAAACCCAAAAACACAAACAATAAATAATATCAGCCCAGAAAATCAAAGGAGGGGGGACCCATAGTATAGCAAAATAACAGGAATCAGCAAACACTGCCCACTGCTTAACAAATCCTAACACTAACCCTAACCCTAGCCCTAACCCTAACCCTAACCCTAACCCTAACCCTAACCCTAACCCTAACCCTAACCCTAACCCTAACCCTAAAAATTCCCAAGAGAGCACAGGTGCCAGCCCAGATTACTATACTCAGCAAAATTCACAATCACTTTAGAGAAAGACTTTCCATGATAAAAACCAAATTCAGGCAGTATCTATCTATAGATACAGCACTACAGAAGGTGCTAGAAGGAAGACTTCAACCTGAGGTGTCAGCCACACCCTAGAAAACACAATAAATAATATCAGCCCAGAAAATCAAAGGAGGGGGAACCCATAGTACAGCAAAATAACAGGAATCAGCAAACACTGTCCACTGCTTAACAAACCCGAACCATAACCCTAACCTTAACCCTAACCCTAATCCTATCAAAACCCTAAACCTAACCCTAGCACAAACCCTAACCCTAACCCTAAACCCTAACCCAAACCCTAAACCTAACCCTAAGCCTAACCCTAACCCTAAACCCTAACCCTAACCCTAGCCCTAGCCCTAGCCCTAACCATAACCATAACCATAACCATAACCATAACCATAACCATAACCATAACTCTCAACATCAGTGGTCTCAGTTCCCCAAGAAAAAGATACAGTGGATGTGAAAAAAAGATCCAGCCTTCTGCAGCCTCTAGAAAACACTTTTTTTTTTTTTTTTTTTTTGGTTTTTCGATACAGGGTTTCTCTGTGTAGTCCTGACTGTCCTGAAACTCACTCTGTAGATCAGGCTGGCCTCAAACTCAGAAATCCGCCTGCCTCTGCCTCCCAAGTGCTGGGATTACAAGCGTGTGCCACCACCGCCCGGCTAGAAAATACACTTTATTGTCAAGGATAGACATGACCCCGTGGTAAAAGCACAGAAAGGCATATTCCAAGGAAATGGACTTAAGAAACAAGTAGCCACTTGGCTATCTGACAACATAGACTTCAAACCAAACTCATTCAAAGGGATAGAGAAGAACACTATAGACTCATCAGAGGACCCCCCCCCCAGGAGGATATTGCAATTCTTATCATTAATACATCAAACACAAGGGGCCCCAAGTTCATAAAAGAAACACTACTGCAGCTTAGGTCACATAGTGACCCTCATACATTGATAGGGGGGTGACTTCAATACCCCACACTTACCAATAGACGGGTCATCCAGACAAAACCTAAACAGAGAAATGCCATAGCCAACTGATGTCATGAACCAAATGGTCCTAACGGATATTCACAGAGTATTTCGCCCACCCACAAAGAATATACTTTCTTTTCTGCATCTCATGGAACTTCTCCAAAATTGACCACATGCTTGGACCCCAAGGGGGGGGTCTCAACAGAGGCAAGAAAATTGAAACAACGCCCTGCATCTTACCTGACTACCATGGATTAAAGTTGGATGTTAATAAAGACAGAAACAATAGAAAAGCTTACAAACTCATAAAACTAAGCAACTCCTTACAGAGTGAAAGATGGGTCAGGACAGAAGTTAAAAAAACTTTCTAGAATTGAACTAAAATTGAAACAACATACTGAACTTACAGGACACGGTGAAGGCAGTTTTAAAAGGCAAGTTCATTGCACTGGGTGCATTCTGAAATGCTCAGTTTCCCTTTTTTTTTTTCACATGTATATAGATCTATAGAAGATTATGACCCACAATCTCAAATCTGGACCTGACAAAGCCACGCATCAAGCTATGTCCCAGACAGTCTGGAAAGACAGCATGAACTCTGTTGTTCAAGTCAATACATCTTAACCACATAGGACTCATGAAAGGGTCTGCTTCACTGGCCCCTCTTTGATGTTCCAGATAAACGTGATGGTCCTTCTGTGAAGAATCTGGAAGTATAGACCTGAAATCTCAGCTATTCAGGAGGTCAAGGTATGTGGATCCCAGTGTGGTGGAGGCATGCTTGGGAAAGCAGAATCCAAGGCCATCCTAGGCAACTTAGTAACTTCATCTCACAGGAAGGTCCAAGAGGGCTGGTGGTATACTACAGCTGGTTAGGTGCTGTACTGGCTGGTTTTGTGTGTCAACTTGACACAGGCTGGAGTTATCACAGAGAAAGGAGCTTCAGTTGGGGAAATGCCTCCTTGAAATCCAGCTGTAAGGCATTTTCTCAATTAGTGATCAAGGGTTGGAGGGCCCATCATGGGTTGTGCCATCCCTGGGCTGGTAGTCTTGGGTTCTATAAGAGAGCAAACTGAGCAAGCCAGGGGAAGCAAGCCAGTAAGAAACATCCCTCCATGGCCTTTGCATCAGCTCCTGCTTCCTGACCTGCTTGAGTTCCAGTCCTGACTTCCTTTGGTGATGAACAGCAGTGTGGAAGTGTAAGCTGAATAAACCCTTTCCTCCCCAGCTTGCTTCTTGGTTATGTTGGTTATGCAGGAATAGAAACCCTGCCTAAGACAGGTGCTTAAAGTGCTTGCCTAGGATATAGGAGGTTCTAGGTTAAACCCCTGTTATCACAAACAAACAAACAAAAACAAACAAACCCAGCCTCTTTCACCTCTACCCCATGCACAACCCTCCTACCCCTACCCACCGCTCTTCTGAAAAAGTGATCTCATAGTTTTGTCGGTATCGCTTTAAATATTTACAGTGACCGCGTGAGGTTGTACCGGTCCCTTTTCTTTCTTTAACTCGTTGCCTTTTTGTTTGGGCTGTCCACAGAAGCCTTCTATGTCCCTCGTTCTCAACAGTCAATCTGCAGTCACCAATACCATGGCACAAGCAGCTTCCTCATCCTTTACATCAGCAGGAACATGCATCGTGGACATACACATGGTCCCTGGCGTCAGTACATGTCTCAGACCTCGGCATGGTCTCCAGTGCCAGTATAGACCACAGACATCAACATATCCTCTGACACTGCATGACCCCAGGCACCATCATAGCCCTGGGCATCGGTGCCACAGGCTATTCACATCGACAGATCAGACATCACCACGGCCTCAGGTGGCAAAGCAGGCCACTCAAATCAACATAGCCTCCCTGGCGGCAGCATAGCCGAGGGACGTCAACAAGGACCATGCACGTCAGCATGTATTTGTTCACTGTAGCATTGGAGACATCCCAGACAGCTTTGCATGCAAATATTCAATGCTATGCCCCGTTGGTCTGATTGGTTTCTGAAGCACCAGAAATACCAGACCACTGCTGAGACTCCTCCCAGATGTCCTGCTGTCTGACAGAGGCAGGATGATGTAGCAGCTAGGCAGAGGGTCCGGGTGCTGGTTTGGGGTGAGCTCCTGGCTACTGCGCACCTCCCCATCACTCAAGGCTCTCCAGACTCCACTCTCATGCTTGGAGGCTGCGGGCAGTTGCCCTGCATTCTCCCCCCGGACAACAGCTCAGGCCTCTGCAAGAGTGCAAGAGCGACTCCATGCTGGGTGCTTGCTGAAGGGCCCCGGCCCAGTCCCTTTCAGTTACCACGTGTTTCCAAGGGAGCGCCAAGACGCTGCACACCACCCTGTCCTCAGTGCCCGCAGACCGGCTCACTAGGCCCGACTGTTGAGCTTTAAGGCTGTGGGCTGAACGGAATGGCTGCCCTGCTTTCTCTGTCTCCCAGTAGGGTAGGCAGCACAGGCCCGAGGCCATGATGGTTCCTTGGTGGGAGCTGGCTGGCGAGCCTGAGCCTCCGCGGTTTGGACTTGTGTCTGCCGAGCCGAGCGGCACAGCTCCCTGTCGCCAGTGTTGGCCGGCCCGGGACTCCTGGAGTCTTCTGGCTGAGACGTGGTAGCAGAGGATATAGATTCATCATTTCCCACGCAGGGCTCCATTGCACCATCTTTCTGTCTGTTTTGGTGAGTTCACATTTTACAAGTCTCTTCCAGTAAGACTGCTTCCCCGCCCCCCTTCTACTATTGCGGGTCCTGCAGATGCGTTTTGGGCCACCACATCACCCTTTGTGGGTCTCTCAGACACTGCGGAGCTCTGCGGTGGTTGCCTGCAGCTGCTGCCATCTTTTATTTTCTACATATAGCTTATTTTTGACTATGAAGGTAACTGTGTGATTGAGAGTGGGTCTATGCACGCGAATGGCCAGGACAGACGCCAGAAACGCCCACTGGGTCACTTGGGGCTGGACTTACAGACGGTTGGAGCAACCTGATGCAGGTGCTGGAAACTGAACCCAGGTCCTCTGAAGAAGGCACACATGTTCTCCATCACAGAGCCGCATCTGTACTCTGTGATTAATCACAGGCCGATTTCAGCGGCCGTCAACCTGGCTTCCTCTAGAATGATAGGCGGTATCTATCCCCTGATCCCTTGCGGTAAGAATGTAGAAGGCGTTATAAGAGTTTTGAAATCCGTGCTTGAGGATGGGGTATGAAGAGAAGGTTAGATTACAAAGAAGCATGAAGTGCTTTGGGGCTGGATGGATATATTTATTTGATTGTAAATATGGGTTTTATGCATATAGCGAAATTCATCAAGTTGTGACAATATATTGTGGCATATCAATTACATTCCAAAGAAGCTTCAAAAACATAAAGAAAGGTGATACATATATACATATAATTATATACATATAGACAGATATTCATATATACATATATACATACAAACACACACACACACACACACACACACACACACACATATATATATATATATATATATATATGTGTAATTAAGTTGATCCACCTATGTTCATAGCAAGTCCATGGGGAAACAGTTAACCCTCAATAGTCCTGTTGGAAATGCAAACTGTCACAGTCTCTCAGGAGAAATCAGAGAGTAGCACAAATGTTACCATTATATCTTTAGTTTCTGGCCACTTTTAAGAATCTGAGCTGAGGGCCAAAGCTGTAGCTCAGTAACAGATACTTGTCTGCCTGTCCAGCATGAGTGAGGCCCTGGGTTCAATTCCCAGTACAAGAGAGGAAGGGAGGGAGGGAGGGAGGGAGGGAGAGAGAGAGAGAGAGAGAGAGAGAGAGAGAGAGAGAACACGTGCCAAATGCACACAGATGACACCTGTACAGAGGCGTTCATCAATGCATCCCTTGTAAGAGCAAAGGAATAAATACATCAAATCCCCATCAAGGCAGGCCAGCTGCTGAGTGAACTACAGAGGCAGTGAAGAGAGACGAGAGCGCCATGGAGAGGCTCCGAGGGATGATGGCTCAGCGACTGAGAGCAAATCCCGCCCTTACAGATGACCCAAGTGCAGCGCCGAGCACCCACCGCTGTCTCGGGGGACCTGACACACTCTTCTAGTCTCTCCAGGTGTGAATCTTCACTGAGCTGCCCATTTGAGATAAGTGTGCTGTATGCATAAGGTGCACTTCTATGAGATTTTCCCTGTTTAAAAAGACCTAAAGGAGAAAGAGGAGCCAGGGAGATACAGACAGTAGGCATGTGGACTATGGAAAGAAAGGGATTGATGAAGTGACAGGAAAGAGTTCTTTCCTTCTTTCCTTCCTCCCTCCCTCCCTCCCTCGGGAAGACCAGAGGATGTCTAAATGCCATTGGCTGATGAGAAGATCAAAGACGGAGTTTCAGGTATGTGATGATACGTGCCTGCAATCCTAGGCCTTGGGGAGACTAAGGCAGAATAATCATTGTGTTTGGAGCAAACCTGGGCTACATAGCCAGTTCCAGGCCAGCCTGGACTACACAGTGAGATTTTGGCTCCAAAACATCAAAGAGGAAGAACGCAGAGGTAGAATCAGGGAGAAGCCCCCTAGGAGGCCCAGAGAAGCCAGATTCGAAGCAGGGCCTGGTACACTTAGCTATGGAGAGACATCCCCCTGTCCCAGGCACAGGAGGGAAGGATGGAGACAGCACAGGAGGCTCATGGGATTGAGAACATCCCATACAGTTGGCTTGGCATAAATGTGCTAGGGCGACGTGCTTGAGGTAGGAACAGAGTGGAAGTAGAAAGAGGAAATATTCGAAATAATCATTCAGAAAGTAGGATGACAAAGGGAATATAGAGGCTGGTTAGATACTGAGTCTTTATCCGGATGGTCACAGGGCTTTCTCCAGCAGGGTCCGAGGAAACAGAAAGATGGCTCCGGGCACGTGTGAGCTCTGACAAATGGGCTCGAGGAAGAGGTGGGACAGAAAGACAATTGAGGCCATGGGCCCCGGTGTTCCTGAAATGATGGGCCTGCAGCCTAAGGTGACTAGATCTGCAGGGAGGCAGGGAAAGCAGAAGGCATGAAGTGTTGAGGTCCTGACTGCCCAAGAGGCAGGAGGATGTAGCCAGAAAGGGAATGTTTGAACTGCTGGTGTGGGACATCTTCATGATCTCCTACTAGACAGCTGGGGTGAAATGAGAGTTTCTGCTCCACAGAGATAAAGAACTGCGAGAGTCAGCATTTCCCCAAGGATTTTTTTTTTTTTTTTTTTTTTTGGTTTTTCGAGACAGGGTTTCTCTGTGTAGCCCTGGCTGTCCTGGAATTCACTCTGTAGACCAGGCTGGCCTTGAACTCAGAAATCCGCCTGCCTCTGCCTCCCAAGTGCTGGGATTAAAGGCGTGCGCCACCACCGCCCGGCCTTCCCCAAGGATTTTTCAAAGAACTTTACCAGGTTGCAGGCCCATATACTAATAATGGTATATGTGTAAATATGTGTATACATGTGTATATTTATGTATGTTCATGTGCATATTTATGAGTACAAATATATGTTTATGTATCTACATGTATATGCATGGGCACATTTATGTATGTACATGTGCATATTTATGTGTGCATGTACACATATGTGTGCATACATATGTTTACATGCATGAACATGTATGTATCTATGTGTGTATGAGTATATTTAGAGATGTACATGTACCTATGTGTGCATATCTACATGTGTATGTTAACATGCATGCACATATTTATATTCACATGTGTATGTGCACGTGTATATTTATGTGTGTGTCTACATGTGTATGTTTATGTGTATACATATGTATTTTACCTGTATTTATAAGTATATATTTATATGTGTATGTACATGTGTATATTATGTGTATACATGTGTATACTTATGTGTGTACATGTGCACGTGTATGTGTTATATACATGTGTATGTTTACATGCATGCACATGTATATGTTTGTGTGTATGTACCTGTATATATTTATATGCATGCATGTGTACATTTGTGTGCATATACATATGTATGTTTATGTATCTGTACACATGTGCAATGTGTATGTTTATGTATATACACACATGGGGATATGTTATGTGCGCATGTATGTAGGAGGCATGGAGGTCCTTGTGTTCATAAAGAAGTGCTAATGTAGCATGGAATATTAGCGCACAGGTTTGTTCCTTCAGAGGGAGGGGAGCAGAACCTGTTACCCGGACAGTGGGCTGGGAGTAGATGGGATTAATAGTCTGAAGACCTTTGCACTGTCTGTATGCTGGGGGGAGACCTTACTGGATGGATCCTCCCCAGACCCTTTTCTCAGTTAAATCTGTAGAACACATGTTATGGAACATGTTACATGTACTTTACGAAGTTTCAATGTCCTCATGTCTGATCTTTATTCCTCAAGGAGATTGATGTAAGCTTTGTCGTGCACAGGGAATTGAGTTAATTATCACCAGGAAAACTTTTACCAGATTTCAAAATCTCCATCATCCTCCCCACTTCAAACCTCCCAAACAACGTACAGGACTGTGGGGGCCATGTCAGTTAGGTTCGCTCTTGTCTGTCTCTCGCTATGAGGACTTGGCTCCACCCTTTAAGTTGCTTTCTGGAGACCCTGGGCTAAATTCTATGAGAATCATAGAATCATAACACCCAAAACAGAGAGAGTTATGAGTTTATTAAATAAAGCCAGTAGCCCATAGAATTAATCCCTTACGTCCTTATCAATTATTTAGCCTTCCATCCTATCCACCACCGACTGGACTCACATCAACAAGGTAATGGTACTAGACAAATTTATGCGTGTCATAATTCTCTGCAACAATCTGTAACTCCTTATCTACAAGAAAGTATACACTTGCTAATGACGGGAAGGACACGTCTTAACTTACAGGTTAGAAGCCTTTGGAAACCTCTGGGCCTCTAAATAAAATGCAGGTTGGTTATTTGGTCCACACTGATGATAATTGGCGGGTGGCATTTGCATGTTACTCGAGATCTACAGATCATCATTATCCTAAAGATCCCCTTTCAAGGCTTTTTAAAGCTACCTCTAGATATTACCTAAACTTACATCTAAAAACCCTACAGAGATCACCCTTAATGCTTTTACAGATGGCTCTTCAAAAAGACAATACAGTTCCACATCGTCCACAAAAAAGGCTGAATTTACCCCCTCCCCCTGGTTGTCCAACTCAACAGACTGAACTCAAGGCAACCAACCAGCTTTTATTGGATGTTCATCAACCACTGAATATTTTAACTGACTCTGCATATTGTGCTCAAACTGTTTCTCTTTTAGAAACTTTTATTAACCCCAAGCCTGCTACTAATGTTACTTCACAATTATTTCTCGCCCTTCAGAGGTCTGTATAACAGACTCAACCTTTTCTCATAACTCACACTTCTGATTCTGATTTGCCAAAAAAAAAAAAAAAAAAAAAAAAAGTCAACTTTTAGTTCTTCTTTTACACCACTGCCCTCTAATGGTCGATTTAGTCCTCGCAGGTTAAAATCCGATGCCTCAGAATTTGGATGTTTAAAATATGTTCATGGTTAATACTTTTTCTAATGTGATTGTTGCTTCTTCTCACAGGTGTGAAACAACCTTGGGTTCTATTAATCATGTATTATACACCTTCTCCTTTCTAGGATTCCCATTATAACTAAAAACCAGTAATGGTCCTGCTTGCAGTAGCAAATGCTTCAAGGAATTTTGCAAATTATGGAATATTGATCATATTGATGGAATCCCTTACAACCCATGGGATCAAACTATTTTCTAATGATACCATCAAATACTTAAATGTCAACATTAAATATATATATACAATAATTTAATAATATATATGGTATTATTTAAATACCGTATATAATATACACACATAATATACACAGTATTTTGATTTATAAGTGTATGTAATATATACAGTATTTATTATTACTTATATAGTGTATATAATATTAAAGTATTTATTATTAATGTATACAGTATTTAAAACTTTATACAGTATACACACACACATACATATGGAGTATATGCACCCACCTAAATCTCTACATACAATGCCACATTCAGTGGTGCTAATTTTACATTTTTTCACTCTAAAGAATAATGATTCCTCTGATGCCCCAAACCATTTTACCCTAAAGAAGATACAGCCAAAAGAATATGTTAAATGGAAAGATCTAGAAGCTATTCAATGGGATGGGTCAGATGCTATTCTAACACCAGGATGAAGACATGCCTGTGTCTTTGCAGAAAATGATCAAAGTCCCAGACAGCTCCTGATCTGTTGGGTCCGACCAGGACAGCATCCCACAGACCACTGGACAAACGAAGCATCTGAAGGGAGAAGACAAAACCATCAAAAGGAGATGCCCCAAGAGAAAGAATAAGCCGGTGACTTCAGAAGACAGCAAGAACACGCTGCCCCAAAATGATGCTGTTACGTTGGCTGACGGCATTGCATGGTTAACTCTTAGCTTGTCCATGCAGAATCCAAATGTCTTTTGTCAGAGAGGATAAAAAGGCTTGCCTTTAATAGGAGACTGCATGATACTGTCTCACCATGCTAAAGATTCTCTTTATTACCAGTCTTAGGAATTACAAGTCCCTGGACTACAGAGAGGTATCAAAGATGCTCTACGTGATTAGTAAAACTACTCATTTGACAGCAAAAATATTAGCAGAATTCAACCAAGAGACGGACGGAGTGAGCAGCTCAGCTGTATAAAAGCTACACTAGATTGTTGCTCAAGCCTAATCCTGGTTGCCAATGTCATATGTTGCTTCAATGTGTCATATTTTTCTCTTACAATCAATGGTCAAATTAAATGATATGCATGAAGGGATAAACAAAATCTCTCAAGCGACCTTTGAATGTCCACCATGGCTAACTTGGCTTCCCCTTTCCTTGGCCCTTTGTTAGTGTGTTGGCTGGTTTTGTGTGTCAACTTGACACAACCTGAAGTTATCACAGAGAAAGGAGTCTCCCTTGAGGAAATTCCTCCATGAGATCCAGCTGTGGGGCATTTTCTCAATTAGTGATCAAGTGGGGAGGGCCCCTTGTGAGTGGTGCCATCCCTGGGCTGGTAGTCTTGGGCTCTATAAGAGAGCAAGCTGAGCAAGCCAGGGGAAGCAAGCCAATAAGAAACATCTTTCCATGGCCTCTGCACCAGCTCCTGCTTCCTGACCTGCCTGAGTTCCAGTCCTGACTTCGTTTGGTGATGAACAGCAATGTGGAAGTGTAAGCTGAATAAACCCTTTCCTCCCCAACTTGCTTCTTGGTCATGATGTTTATGCAGGAATAGAAACCCTGACTAAGACAGTTAACTCTTCTTATAACTGTCTTATGCCTGCCTATATTATTTAGACTGGCCATACAGGTAGTGCATTCAACTCTGGCCTCTGTTACAGCCACAATTTTTTTCGTTCAAAAGTAATCTCAGGAGAGATGTAGGAGCTGTGGGTATCCATGTGTTCTTAATCACTAAGGGAACCTGGAATGTTAAATACACAAGGTTGTGCCTTCAAAGAAAGAATGAATAGCCTGTCGTATCCTCAAAGGCTGGGGGTGCATGGGATCAGTAACCTGGTGACCTTTGAACTATCTTTGTGTCTAAGACCACACTGGATTGACCAAGCCAGCTCAGTCAGTCAATCAGGTATCAAAGGAGAGAGTGAGGATTGAAAAAGAAGAAAATTAGACAAGATTATAACATGACTCCAGCCAGTCCTGAGACTAAAGCAGCTTTGCTCTTTCCCAGCCTGCTTTCATATCAATCTAGGTACATCCAAAATAACATGGGCTGTTCTTAGATCAAAGACAAAGTAATCAAGTGAAGTAGTAAACAAGGAAATCACACAAGATAGTAATCAGGCAAAGTAGTAAGCAAAAGGATCGCACAAGGTAATAATTAAGTAAAAAAAAAAATCACATAAGGTAGTAATTCAGCAAAGCAGTAAGCAGAGCCCCACGGCCACTGTTTCTGATATTCTATTTTTTATTTTTTTAAAGATTTATCTTATTGTATGTGAGTACACTGTTGCTTTCTTCAGACCCACCAGAAGAGAGCTCTGGTTCCCATTACAAATGGTTGTGAGCCACCATGTGGTTGCTGGGATTTGAACTCAGGACCTCTGGAAGAACAGTCAGTGCTCTTAACCACTGAGCCGTCTCTCCAGCCTCCTGTTTTTAGTATTCTTATCCAAGCCTACTTCCCTGTCTGAGCCCAGTGACAAATGCCAAATTCCTAGAAGCGACACCAAAAGCTCTCAACACTGGATCTTCCCACACACCCTTAACATAAGCTTGTTTTTTCTCAATTGGCAGAACCCATTTTTTGTAGAATGTATCAAATGTACTTTACAAAGGGTTTTGATGTAGCAATGTCTGACCTTGACTTAGACTACTTTGTAGTTTATTGTGGATACAAAGTTGAGTTCCTAATCACCAGGAAAATCTTCACCAAAGTGTGCTATGCTAGATATGCCTAAAATAAACTGTTCAGGGTCAGACTCCTGATGTTTGAACCAGCACCACCCACTTAGGTTGAAAAGAATTATCTTCTTGCCTCCTGCAGAGAGTTACTCTGCTGGCCATGGTGGTCACAAGGAGGGATACCCTCCAACCCCCACCCCTGCACATGTATATTCATGTGTGTGCACATGTTTATATTTATGTATATGCACATGTGTTTATGTGTATGCACATGTTTATGTGTGTGCACACAAGCATATTTATGTGAATGTGCATGTGTATATTTGAGTGTACAAGTATGCATGTATATATCTTTATATATGTATATATGCATGTTTATGTATACATTTGTATATTATGTGTATATGTGTACAAGTGTGCATGTGTATATTTATATGTGTAAATACGAATGTTTATTTTGTGTACATTTGTATTCATGTGTATATGTGTACTAGTGTGTATATGTATATATGTATATATGCATGTTTCTTTGTGTGTACATTTGTATAGTATGTGTATATATGTATATATTTAGGTGTATACATGTATATATTTATGTGTGTGTCTCTCAGATAGGTTCTTATGTAGCACAGGCTAGCCTTGAGCTCCCAATGTAGCACAGAATGAGTAGCACCTCCCACCCTCTTTCTTCTGTCTCCTAAGTCCTGGGGTAATGGACATGCACTGCCAACTGTTTCTGCAGCACTGGAGACTGAGCCCAGGTGAGCATCCTACCAAATGAGCCCCAGCCCCAGACCAGACAGAAACTTTAAAAGTTCATTTTCTACACAACACAATAACTATTGAAATCCAGACTATGTCATCAATATTTCTTCCAGCCTTCAGGACGGTTCTCTCTTCTACCACGCGTTTGAGTCCACCCAGCCCCACGGCGGCACCTGGCTTGCCCACTGACCTCCAGCTGTTCGTCTCATACTTTCTCCATCCTGAACCCCAATGGGCACAGAGAGTCACTGTGAGCGAGGCGTTTCCGCGGCCAGTTGGGACTGCACGGAGCTGACGAACTTGGCTGTGACCTCTGCACTCTATTGTTGGGTGCTACGAAGGCTCCCTTCTGGAGCCGATGTGACACTTTGATGTGGGCCTGTCTTCTCCTGCCAGCTGGGAGCAGCTGGGTAACGGAATACTTCGGGTCCGATGGGGAGAGTCAGATCTGGGTCTGAAATGCATTTTCTGCGTACAAACAAGAGGAGACCTACTGATGTGGCCGAAGCTGCTAACCGCTCACCTTTCCTCAAAGATCCCATCTGCTCGAAACAAGAATAGGCTCTGACATGCAGGGGCCCCCAGGGACACAGCCGTGCCGGTGGCTGGCGTTAATGAGCCAGCATAAGGGACTGCTCCCCGGGAGCGCTCCTCTGAAGTCACTGCCACTAGCAACAGCACAGGGGACAGAAGGACCTTTTCTCCAGACTGGGGCAGCTCAAGCTCCTCCGAGCCTGTTTTAGGACTCAGACCACTGCAGTCGCGGTCCCAAGCCCTGTCTGCTCGACAACAGGATGATATCCAGGACCCTGAGGCTGGCCCTGCTGGCTTTGGCCTGCACTGTGGACCTGAGCCAGGCCAGTGGCTTTACAGGTGAGGGATATAGGGGTGAATGCGGAAAAGGGACTTCCAGGAGTGGGTCTCAAAAAGGACAGTGCCTGCTGGGACCCCGGCTGGTCAGCAAGCATCTTTCCTGGCCTGCCACACTGCACCAATAGCAACAGGCTGCCGCCGAGCACTGGGTACGCTTTCAGAATGAGGGCTTTCTGGGTGGGAATGTGCCTCCAATGTGTGGGGTCCGTGGGGTTGAGAAGCAGATTTTGAAGCTGGGGTTGGGCCTGAACCGCTCCATTTCTGAGGGGAGGAATGGACGTGCAAAATTAGGTACGCAGCATAAAGGTCTTGTTTACAGATCAGGGGAGGGCAGCCGAGTGGCTCACAGATCAGGGTGGCTCTGACTCGCCCTCGGCCACATGTTCTCGAGAACAGAATTATAGAGTAAGGGGTGCAGCGAGGAGGCGGGCCAAGCATGGGGAAGCTCATGTCTCAGTTGTTAAAAACGCATTGTGGAGTTGGGGTGCAGCTCAGGGTACCCAGCACGTGTGAGCCTGGGTTCTAATCCCCAGAACCACCAAACCAAACCAACATACCTCACCCCACCCAACCGAAACCCAAGACTTCAAGGAATTGAGATCGCAAATCATCTCAGTCCCTTTTCCTCTTACAATCCTTCTGAATTGGTTGGCAGCTCAGAGATCTATTTCGTTTCTGAAGTCGCCTCCATTTCTTTGTGCCAGATCACCTGTGTTGTTTTCTGTCTAGGGGAGGATTTTACTGTACTTGGGATTTTGTGTTGTGCTCTGTGTGTGTGTGTGTGTGTGCGCGTGTGCGTGTGCGTGTGTGTGTGTGTGTGTGTGTGTGTGTGTATGTGTATGTGTGTGTGTACCAAACAGCTTAGTCATAGAAAGAGTGGAACATCAGGACATCAAGAAATTCATGGGGATCTCGTACAGGGGCTGTGACCCCCTCATCATTCCTGTGAGACCACAGGACGCAGTGCAGCCTTCTTCGGGGCTGCCTGCCTGCTCACGGTGCATCCCTGTGTGCAAGGAATTAACTTTGCCACTTAACCCCACAACGTAGAGATTGTTTTAGGAATGGCAGGGCTGGAAGGCTGAGACGTATAACATATTCCTGGGGCCTGCTCCATCCCAGGCGTGACTACGGGGTCAGCAGGCTTCTGAGGAAGGGGGTCAAGTACCACCTGCCTTCACCAGGGGCTTCGCCAGGGTTTCTCTCAGGAGCAGTGGAGGACCTCATGACATACGTGGACATTTGTGGAGCAATGTGAGGGTTTAGGGAGTTGGGCTGGCAACCACACTCACTCGAGGGCAGTGGTTTTTACCTGTGGGTCATGACCCCTTGGGGGGATGTCAAATAATCCTTTGATAGGGTCACCTAACGCCATGGGGAAATGCAGATGATCATATTATGATTCATAGCAGTAACAAAATTATAGTTATGAAGTAGCAATGAAAATGATTTCACGGTTGGAGGTCACTGCCACGCAAGGAGCAGTGTTAAAGGGTCACGGGATTAAGAAGGGTGAGAAGCACTGGACTAGAGCCCAGTGAGGTTTTCACCTCCTGCTGTGATAGCTCTTGGAAGAGACTTTGCACAGCACGTACTATAAGGGGATTTCTACCATAGGTCTGCCTGTCCCCGGGGTTGAGGATGACACAGTGGCCTCAGTGGAAGTTAAAAAACAAAGAAAGATAACGTTTCCCAGGCTTCCCAGGAGATGGAGGACGTGTGTGTGTGTGTGTGTGTGTGTGTGTGTGTGTGTTATGTAGTATATGTGCTGTGTTTGATGTGTGTGTATGTGTGGTATGTGTGTGTGTGTGTGTGTGTGTGTGGTGTGTGTGCATGTGTGTATGTGGTACATGGAATGTTTGGTGTGTGGTATGTAGTGGTGTGTGTGTGTGTGTGTGTGTGTGTGTGTGTGGTGTGTGAGTGTGTGCATGTGTGTATGTGGTACATGGAATGTTTGGTATGTGGTATATAGTGGTGTGTGTGTGTGTGTGTGTGTGTGTGTGTGTGATGTTGGATGTGTGTGAATGTGGTGTGTGTATGTGTGTGTGTGTCAAACGTAGTATATGTGGTGAGTTTGGTATGTGTGGGTACATGTGTGTGGGGTGTGTGTGTCTAGTGTGTGTGTATGTGTGTATGTAGTATGTTTGGTATGTAGTGGTGTGTGTATCTAAGTGTCTGTGTGCGTATGTGTGTGCATGTGCATGTGTGTATGTGTGTATGTGGTATGTTTGGTATGTAGTGGTGTGTGTGTGCGTGTGCGTGTGCGTGTGCGTGTGCGTGTGTGTGTGTGTGTGTGTGTGTGTGTGTGTAGGAGCTGTTGACCCTATAAGGATCAGGTGGAGGCAGCTGGCTCCCTAGAGCTCGTGCCCTTCATTAACATGGCTGACACCTCAGCCGAGGCCAGGACGGAAGAATCTCCATCAACTCCAGTAGATTCCTGCAGGGCACCCCAGCATCAACTTGCTCTGCACAGCCAAACTGCTGTTCTCTGCCACCCCTCACCAGGGTCACCCCTGAGATCTTGGCCTCTGGCCACGTTCGTATCCTAAGAGCCTCCGTTTCTCTCCAGAATAGTCTGTAACCACTTTCGGTGAGGAGGAGTTTCCAAAGGCCAGGCTGACCCCATGGCGGGTGGGGGACTGGCTTATAGCGGCTGCCCTGCCCTTGGTGGTGGCTGCAGGACCCAGGACTCTGTGTTGTCTGCCTGGGAGGAGGCTGCAGTGTTCCTTCCCAACAGTGGCAAGCAGAGAGGTCATGCCAGCCCCACCTGTGGGCTGCCACGGTCCCAGGGAAGGGCTCTGCAGAGGTGCCTTCATGGTCTAGTGGGTGAAAATGGCCGCTACTCCTAGGATTACTTCTGTCTCCAAGCTTCCCTGGACACCAGTCCTCTAGCTGGGGAAGGGATCTGAGACACTGGGCTCTGTCGGCAGGCCTCACCATTTGGAAGAACTGGGGGTGGGGGGGCTCTGAAGTTGAGTATTCAAAGATGCTGGTGTATCAAGCCGTCTAGTAGCTGAGGCAGGGGGACTGAGAGGGGACCTCCATGGGCCCTGCGTGAGATGGACCTGCTGAGGTAAAGAAGCTTAAGGAGCAGGTGGCTTTTCCCACAACTCTGAGGACCAGGATCTATGGCCAAGTGTTGGCCTGGCTCCCTCTGGGGCCATGGGGACTGAGTCTATTCCAAGCCTGTGCTTTTGATGTGCTTCAAAATCTTTGGCACCTCTTAGCCTGTAGAAGATCATCCTGGTCTTTGCCTTCTCCCTCACATGGTTCTCTCTCTCTCTCTCTCTCTCTCTCTCTCTCTCTCTCTCTCTCTCTCTCTCCATGTATGTGTGTGTGTATGCTGTCTGAGTGCCTGGGCTCTGGGATTCTAGCAACTTTTGGAAGGACACACCTTGATCCCCTAGCATTTCTGTGACATAAAGTGACAGAGGTCTCAGGGGATGCAGCGCATCATGAAGTGGTGAAGGGCTGGAAAATGCCATGGGTGTGGGAGTCTGGGGAGCCATGCTGCTGCTGCTGAAGAGGACAGTGTCTCAGCCCCAAGGTCAGGCTCAGAGGGAGACCCAGGGCAGGCCTGAGGAGATCAGGGAAGATGAGCTGGCCTTCTTCACCAAGGACAGTTGTGTTCTCTTACTGTGATGATGGTGGTACATATATACATATGTACATACACGCATGTGTGCATGCACGCACACATACATGTGTACATGCATGTGTCCACACATGCACAAATAATGCATACATACATGTGTATGCATGTGTGCATGCATACATACATACATGCATATGTACACTGCACACACATATGTATATACACATGCATGCATGCATATATACACAAGTGCACACACATATGTATATATACGCATGTGTGCATACATGCATGTGTACAAGTGCACACACATATATACATATACACATACATATATACATGCATGCATGTATGCATACATGGATCCATGCATGCATGCATGAGGACATACATACATACAATGTTTGGTTATCCAGCTTCCATTCCATTCCAAAAAAAAATCTGTTGTTGCCACCCACTGGCTCACAGTCCATACTTGTTGGGTGACTCTGACCTGTCTGTGGGCCACATGGCCAGACTCAGGTATATGGATACTGATATGTAAGAGAGTCTGCAGCAAGTGTGAGGCAGAGAGACAACAGGGACATGGTGTCCAGATCTTGGACTCCAACTCTATGTGCTTGGTTGGGCTGAATCTAATATTACACTCAAATCCAGCCTGGATGGCCCCTGGCTTTGAACAGGAGGGTTCTTGGAGTACAGGTTGATGTCCATGGTTACATGTTTATGCAAATAAGAGGGGTGGTTTTAGTATTTGGAAAGGCAAAGGCCACACTAGGACTGGCAGGCTGTCTGTCTGACAGTAGAGGCCTCGGTTAGCTTGCTGCTGCCGAGGGCCAGCACCCATACACGTCACAGTGATCTGACCTGGCGCTTCCCCACCTTGGCTTGCTAATACATCCCCCATGGTCTTCTTTGTAGAAAACGGCCTCTCGCTGTTGAGCTATCAGCTGTGCAGCTACCCGGTGACCCGAAGTGTCCAGAAGCTGCAGGCCGTGCAGACCTCCCACATAGCCTATGTGCACTGTGGCGGATGGATCCCCTGGAAAAAGTGCCCGAAGACCGTGTACCGGACCCAATACCTGGCGATGGACGTCCCTGAGTCCAGGAATGTGACCGACTGCTGTGCGGGCTTCGAGCAGCTTGGTCTCTACTGTGTTCTGCGTGAGTCCAGGGCGGTGGGGTAGGGTCGGGCTGGGCTGCTTTTCCCCTGGAGGCAGGAGCTGCTGGGACTGTGTGTGTGAACCTTCAACGTCTCCCTGGAATCCTAGATCTTTCTAGAACATTGCTCCTCCATCTTTTTTGGGACCTTGGGGTTTCTGGGGTGCTTCTTATGAGCCCATCCCCAGATTTCTGATTTTATAGCTCAAGTGAAATACAAGAATCACCAGCCCTTTGATTTTATTTATTTATTTAGTTAGTTATTTAGTTATTTATTTATTAGTGTTTGTTTCTCTGAGACAGGGTCTCACTTTGTAGCCCTGGCTATCCCGGAACTCACTAGGCAAGACCAGGCTGGACTTGAACTCACAGAGATCCGCCTGCTTCTGCCTCCTGACTGCTGGGATTAACGAAATGTACCACTATGTCTGACATCATTAGCCTTTTAAATGTGCTAGAGAGATACCATGGGCTGGTGAGCCTCAGTGGTCCTCAGAGCTGACTGTACAGCAAGGGCCTTTGGATACTTGTACCATGCAGCAACCTCAGAGCTGGTGGTGATACTGATCAAGGTCCAGCATGAGCATCTGTGGCTTTTATAATGTTGGTGGTTCAAAGATAGTGGCATTTGACACCGTGTCCCAACCTCTCCAACAGTGGAGACTGCGCTCTCTTCCCAAGGCTGCTATAGAACCCTTGTCTTGCCTGAAATCCTAATCTGGTCTCCACTGGAAAGAGATGGAGGGGCTGGGCCTCCTACTCCTTGGCACAGGTTTATAGGATGTACAGGCCGGTTACTTAGGTCATCCATGTGGCTGCCCATGTCATAGCTGGAGCTGGGCATGGCTTGGGGTGCAGGGCCCAGCTCCTAACGTGGAGCGGGGTGCACCAAGTACATCTAGCAAAGGTGTGTAGAGGGGAGGTGCTTGATTGTTCTGAGTCCATGTCAGATTGGGATGGGCTTCTGTATAGTCAGAAGGTCCTGCCTGTCACTCAAAATACACAGGACGTGTATGTATGTGGGTATGGAGGGTGGAGTCTGGGGTCATGGAATGTCAGGGCCACCCTGAGGTGTGAGGGCTGCTGCCCCACAGCGCAAGCAGTACAAGTTTAGGTGCTCCAAAGGGAGTCTCACAGGACCCATCCCTGTGGCCCTGGGCTGGGACGCTAGCCGGTTAAGTCTATGTGTGGATCCTCCCAACCTGGGGGTAGGGGGTGACTCCTCCCCAGATCAGGGGTTGCAGGGTTCAGAGACTCTAGTCAGTGCCAACTTGTGGAAGGCCATCTTGGCTCAAGTTGCTGAAGCCTCCTGATTGGGCTCACCCCTCAGTGCCCGCCAGTGTGTCATCATGAGGATGGCATTGCCTGATTCCAAGGGTCGGGACATCAGGGTGCTGGTGTGGGCAGTTTAATGGCTGTGGTGGACCTGCTGCTTGCTGATCAGGAGGTTAAAGGATGCCTCCATCGCCAGTGGGAACCAGTCAGGGCCAGAAGCCATTCCATGTTCCCACCGTCTCCCACAGCAGGGACACTGGAGAGGTCATCTTACCTGGTGCCGGTCTTAGACTTCCTATCCTAACACCCACTTCCCACATTCCCTGGTCCCACTCCAAGGCTCATGGGCTCCAACTACACAGCCCTTGATGCTGCCCTAACCTCCCAGGCTGGGTGGTGGCTTTCCACTAGGTGTCAAAGTGAACCTGAAAAGCCCTTGGGAACCCTGGCCCTGTGGTTCAGAGTGTGTAGGCTCTGCCAGAGTCTGGCAGTGGCTGGCTGACTGCGGCCTGGTCCACCCTCATTCACTGGCACCAGCCACACTGTCTCCTGGCTGTTGGATAGTTCATGGAGAGCCGCACAGCTGAGGCTCAGGGAGGAGGCTGTCGGGAAGGCCGAGCCTCGGCTTCTCCCACCCCCAGCTGGGCCAGCCACAGCAGTCCACATTTGCCTCAGCTGCTGCATCAAAGAGAAAATGGCGCTGGGTTCCTCCCCATGAGCTCCCCGTCTCTCATCCTCTCCCCCTTACCAAACTGTTCCCGTGAGAAATGTCTGTGGTGGGATTTGAGCCCCACTTTTGGAGTGTTACTGCTTTTCATGGGGGGGGGACCTCGTTCGGGCCCCCAGGCCTGGGCAGGAAGAAAGGTGAAGGCCTGCTCTCAAAGATGGCAGAGTGGGGGAGATGGAGCGGCAGGGGCGGGGCAGGGGCGGGGCAGGTAGGCTGGTGGTTATTATGGGATGGCTGTTGTCAAGGGAGAGTGGTCCTGTCGGGTTGAAGAGTGCATGACCCCTTAGATCTTAGAAGGCCCAGTCAACCAGTCAAATAGAGTGATGGGCAGCCCAAAGAGAGCAGGAGACGGAAAGCCGTTGGCGTTGTGGATGGTCTTCTAAGAGGTCTTCCTGGGTCACCGCGGACAGGAGCTTCCTGGGTCTGCCACCCAGGACACAGTGTGAGACAGACCAGTGACCTGCAGGCAGGGCAACTGTGGTCAGACTGGCAGTAGGCCCTGAGCTGTGCAGGCACACCGTAACTAGGACAGTTGTGTCGGTCACCGCAAGGGCAGGAAGACAGGAATAGAAGCTTCACGTTGTTCTGGAAAGGAGCGTAGTTACAACCCCAAGAACCCACCTCCCGCTCACCCCCAGCCAGCAAGCTCTATGGGAATGGGTGAAAGGCACTCATCCAGAGCCCAGCCTTCATCTCTGGCCTGGAGGTCAGCCTTGCCCCTGAGATGCAGGTGTCCGTCTGTGCCTCCTGGACTGCCTCCTTTCTCTGTGGAGAGTCTTCTTTTTTCATGTGACTTCAAAGGTTGAGGATTTAGTTCAGTGGGAGAGTGCCTGTCTAGCGAGTGCAAGGCCCTGGGTTCAGTCCTCAACTCCAAAGGAAAAAAAAAAGACAAAATTATTTATACATGCATGTGTGTATGTGCACATGTGTGCACATGTGTATATGTATGCATGCACGTGCATGTATGTGCACATGTGTATATACACTCATGCATGTGTATATGTGTGTATGCACATGCATGTGTGTGGATGCATGTGTGTATATGTGTGTGTGCATGTGTATGTAATATACGTGTACATGTGTGTGCATGTATGTATGTTTGTATGTGTGTATAGGTCAGGAGGCAGTTGTCTCCTCCCACCATGTGGGTCCTAGGTTGATGTTTAGTATCAAGCATCTTAACTCGCCGAGCCATCTTACCAGGCGCTTCTTAGTAACAGAGACAGGTTAGTGGCTGCTGCTAGCATCAACCTTGTACGTATCAAGGACATCAAGATTTGGGATGGAGTGGGGGTAAACTCAGAGTAAACAAGCCAATATGAGTGTGTTGTGCTAGTTATTAATAATATTAATACACAAAATACCTCTACAATAGTAATAATTTAAAAAATGCCCGGCTTTCCCTTCTGCCCCACATGAAGGAATCAAAAATTTCAGTTCAGGCAATACAGCTTGCTATAAGGGAGTCTGAAATTTGACGCTAGTAGTCCCAGTGAGGGAAGCGGAGGCGGCATTTCAGGACACAGAGGACATCAGTGGTGAGAGAAACAGAGGCTCCTCTGTCACTCTCCGAAGCTTGAAGGGTGCTCTTCCCGCTCAGAGACCTCCATTCGGGGGGAACCCGGATTTGTGGCTTCATTTCAGGTTCCAGCATGAGCCAACATTACAGAGTTGGCACCAGGTTACAGACCGTCTTGTCCCTACGTAAGCGTGATTTGTTAGAGGGTCATCTTTGAGATGTCAGTAGGAAAAGCCATGCTGGCTGGGTTGAGTGATTTGGACCTCATCAATGGGGCCTGAGGTCTCTTGTCTTTATCAACGGAAAGACAAAACCGGGTGCCATGAGGAAGGGCCTCTTTCCTTCCAGGGCTTTTTGTCCCCAGTCACCATAGCTTCTTTGTCTTTTATCCCTTTTATCCTGACGCTGGGGTTCCCCTTAGGGAGGTCCCTGCTGGTGTCAAGCCTTGGCATCTGATACGACCTGTGGGGCCACTGTAGTGTCCCCTATCCTGTCTCTGAGAACTGATCACCTAAGCGTCTCCAGCTCTACCTTCAGGGACATCCCCTTGGTGGTTTGGTGCCTGCCCCTCAGGCAGCATTGACACCACAGGCGTGGGCAGACAGCTTCCCCGGGCTGGGCTGTTGATCTGAGGTGAGTTCATCACTCTTTAACTGCTCCAGCCCAAGGACGGTGTGTATGCAGAACAGGGCCGGGTTCCAGCTGGGCCCACAGGTGTCACAGAGGAGCAGACACAGGATCAAAGACACACTCACCTCTGCCTAAGTGGGGGCAGCCTCTGTCTCTCAGGCCTGGTGTCTGAGCCTCTCTCCTCCCCTGGGTGTCACCCAGGGAAATGACACCCAAGCACACTTGCTGTGGCTTCTAAAGTCGTCACCTCTTTCCAACCCCAAGAATCTCAATGCAATGCTAAGTCATCTATTCACTTATTCAAAATTTTAATATACGGTTATAAACGTCAACTCAACAGGTACAGATTTTAAGAGCAAAGAAAATACCAGAGAGCAAGCACTGCAAAGCCTGCCACTCAAAAGTCACCTCTGGGGATCTTTCCCATCATGCCCTAGGGCCAACACTGCACAAGAGTCCAGCTACCCTGCTGGAACTTTCCGTTGATTTTTTTTTTTTTAAATCACTTAGCAGTTCCCCAGAATGACTTCCTCGTCAATAAATAATACTGTAGCCATTGATTTAGTGGCTTCAGAGAATTGTCACACATAGATGCATAATTACCCAATCAACAATCAGCTGTCTCTAGCGTTTAGTCATCGTTATCACCACATACGATGGACGTTACCTCTGAGGACAGGTGGATCTGTTCTCAGAGAAGATTCCAGCAAGTGAAACCCTCTGTGCAGCAGCCCTGGTTCTGCATGACTCCTCTCCACCAGCCAGCAATTTGGTGAACTCTTACTCCTCATATCAACCCTGCTGGACCAGTCCCACCGCCAACCTCCCATCTCCATGCAAATGTCCAGGGGCGCCTTGTGCTGACCAGGCTGAAAAGCATAAGGAGGGGGATCCCAGAAGCACTGCGCCCACCAGCCAGTGATTCCTTAGCCCTGGGCAGCCTTGGAAACTGTGGTCCAAGTAGGAGTCTCTGGGGCCGTCTGGCTGAACTGGGACGCGCTGGGTTACCAAGTTGACTGGCTATTCCATTAGGACACAGTGTTAGTCACCAGCACCCCACAAAGGGCAAGGGAAATTCCCAGCAGCAATAAGGTTAAGATGAGGAAGTTGGGTTCCAGAACCCCGCTGTTGCTAGGCAACCATTGTTCGAGCCCTTTTCTTGTCTGGTGTGTGTGTGTGTGTGTGTGTGTGTGTGTGTGTGATCTGCTCAGAGAACAACCTCGGGTGTCATCCTTGGGTTCCATCCTTCTTTTTTGAGACAGGGTCTCTTACTGTCTGGAGCTCTCTCTAATCCTGCTATGCTGACTAGCCCGGTGGCCCTAGGGACCCAGCTGTCTCTGACTCCCAAGTGCTGAATGACCCATGTGCACATTATGCAAGGCTGTTTGTCCCTGGTTTCTGGACTTAGGCACAGGTCATGGCATTGTGTGTGTTAGCCTATTTTTACCCATCTCTTACAAGGCGGTCTATTTTTTTTTTCTGTATTTCAGTAAATCTTTTTTTTTTAATTTAGTAAATCTATACAGTTTAGAATTGTCTTCTATAGAAAATGTGCCTTAGACTCTGCAGACCACTTTCCTCTGCTGTGAGCCTCTTACCTCCCTGGGACAGGCTTTACAGCCCAGAAACCTGGAGCAGAGCTGATATCAAGCCTCACACCGTGTTTGGCCTTCCTGTCAGAACACCTACCCCCATCCTCCTGTCTGCTTGGTACAGGGCCTTTGACGTTCATATTGTCAGATGAGCGTCTGTCCGGCTCTTGACAGGAAGACTGCACAGAGATCCCCCATTCCTTGCTTGGCCTGCAACCTGGCCCAGCTCAGTCCTTTCTCTCAGACCTGGACACATTGTATACACACCTAGATATGGAGGAAATGGAGGACCAAGCCCATAGCTTAGAAGAACAATGTTACTAATCATGATCCTTAATCCGATGTTTCTAGATGTTTCTAAATAGCAAGATGCAAGGCTCGGCTTCCTGAGCAGGGTTCCTGGTCACCTTGTATGCTACATTTACTTTGGTTGTGTGGCTGTCCTTGGGACTTGTTCCCAACAGAAGTGAGGCTATAGTTCTCTTAATTAGCTACAGAAATTTCCAGAGACCCTGGGAGACCCAAGAGGATTATCTCTGAGACTGCAATATCTCTGAGCTGCCTTTACCCCCCTCCAGGGCCCCGGCTAACCTTCCTCCTGCCTCCTGGGATACTGTCATAGTTACTTTTCTATTGCTTTCATCAGACACCATGACCAAGGAAATGTATTTAGAAAAAAAAAAAAAAAGCATTTATTTGGGACTTACTGTTTCAAATGGTTAGCATCTGTGACCATCATGTGAACATCGCCTTGGGGAGCATGGCAGCAGGCAGCAGGCAGGCAGGCAGGCAGCAGGCGGGCAGGCGGGCAGGTGGGCAGGCAGCAGGCAGGCAGGCAGGCAGGCAGGCAGCAGGTGGGCAGGCAGGCAGGCAGGCAGCAGGCAGGCAGGCAGCAGGTGGGCAGGCAGGCAGGCACGGTGTTGGAGCAGTAGCTGAAAACTTATATCTTGACCTACAAGCACACAGCAGAGGGCGCCTAACTGGGAATGGTGTGGGCTTTTGAAAAGTCAAAAGCAGAAACACTCAGTAATACACCTTCTTCAACAAGGCCACACCTCCTAATCCCTCCCAAGCAGTTTCACCAACTGGAGCCCAAATATTCAAATACCTGAACCTATATGGGGGCCACTGTCACTCAAACCATCGTAGGTATCTTCAGAACATAACTATTGGTTGGCACTGTCTGACACTTGAAGGGCCTGGAATGACACGTCTGAACACTCCACGGAATGATGGTAGACGTGTGAACCTTGTCCCCAGGAAGCAAGACAGCCAGGGGAGCAAATGTTGAAGTCATGGCATTGACTCCAGCTGGGAGACTCCAGCAGCCCCAGGGGCCCAGGGAGCACAGAGAAGGGAGCACAGAGAAGGGAGCACGGAGATCGTTAAAGTGTCTGAAGGCACCAAAAGTGTCTCCGTCACCACATGATCCCAAACATACTGGCCCATCCCACAGTAATGGCCTCTGTGGGATTCCTTCTGTCTGCACTGCACCCTGGTGGTACACCAGCTCCACATGGGCCCTTGGCCAACAGGCCTTACCTCAGAGCTGAGGACTGCAGGACGACCATTATGAGCTACCCTTGACCCGGGTGCAATCCCTTCCAAAGGGCAACTTTCTCTGAACCCTCCTGGCCCCACCTGGCCCACCCAGCTCCCTGACACCTGAGGCTCTGGCCCTGCTCCCTTCCCTTCTAGGGACTGCTAGCATGTTTGCTTTGGAATTCATTTCCTAGAGGTGGGGCATAGCCATGTCTGTGGACTAGGCACCAAACATCTTGTTTGACTTCTATGAAGCGCTCAGTAAACGTGTGTGTGTGTGTGTGTGTGTGTCCGTGTGTGTGTGTGTCCGTGTGTGTGTGTGCGCGCGCGCTGCTCCTAGAAGAGGCTGGAAGGTCCCTGGATCTGGACTCCTTAGGTTTGGAGGAACTGAAAGCACTTGGGCCCTCCCCTGAACCTGCCTTAACAGAAAAGAAGCCCAGTGTGTTAGAGCCAGTGTAAGCAAGCCTCCAACAATTCCAGGGTCTCCGCCCTGGTGCAGAAGCCCCAGAACAGTACATACAGAACTTCCGAAACTGAAGGGTAGCATCAACTATGAATGTGTACAGCCCTCGGTTCAATTAGGATTACTGCCTCTGTTGTTGCTTTAAAAAGCAGATTCGTTTATTTTACTTTTGCCTTTGTGTGTCTGTCTGATTTTGCCACATGAGCGGAGTGCCTATGGAAGCCAGAAGAGGTTATTAGGTTCCCCCCGGGGCTGGAGTGATAGGTGACTGCGAGCCGCTGTGTGGGTGCTAGGAGCTGGACCTTGGTCCTCTGCAAAACCCAGCAAGGGCTCTGAGCCGTGGAACCACCTCTCCAGTCTCCGTGGTTGCATTTGAGACAGGAGCCTATGTATCCCAGGGTGGCTTCGAACTTGCTACAGAGCTGAGAGTGACCTTGAACTCTGATCCCTCTGAGCCCTGGAATTCCAGGCACAGGGCACCCCCCACACACACACACACCTTGTCTTAACAGGTGCTGGGGTCTGAGCCCAGGCCTTCCTGTTGGCAGTGGCAGCTGAGCTGACTTTGGATGCTAACATGGTTAACCTGTCTCATTCCACCAGCCCTGAACCGGTCTGGGGAGTTTGCATCAAGACCGGGAGTCTGTCCAACAGCGAAGCCAGAGCCATTCAGCCCATCATGCACCTTGGACACAGACTGCTCTGGACTTCAGAAGTGCTGTTCCTGGCCAGGGGGCCACCACTGTGTGTCCCCCACACCCACAGGTAGGGGTGTACAGAGGAGAGTCTTAGGAAGATGTTGATCTGGGGAAGGTGGCTGCCACAGTTCCCTGGGCAGCCTGGAGCTTGGAATAGGGCAGACAGGGGGTCTGCCTGTCCCCACGGGTGGTCCCTAGAGCCCTGAGAGAGTTAAATGTGTGGGAAGAAAGCGGTGGTGGGTGGAGCCATGGTCGCTTGTCAGGGAAGACAAGGCTTGGCACAGTAGGTGGGCTTGCTTGTTGGAGCTGTGTCCCCTGAGGAAACACAGACCTGCACATATCTCACGGCCCAGGGCAGCTGCTGGCAGTCTGGCACGTGTGCCCACTCTTCCGGAAAGTTCTCTCTGCCTTAGGGGGACTGTATTAGGAGCAGAGCCGGATCAATGTTCATAACTAAAGAAATACAGAAAACTAATATATATGTATGTATATATATATATATATATATATGCACATATACCACATGTACCATACTGTCCTATTAGCATATAGTCATAAAATAATCACATATAGTATCAAGGATTAATTTATTACAGTTCTTCTCTATGCCAGTTATACTCTTGAACTGCAGCTAGCCCTCATATTTAAAGGTTCTGTTCTAAATTATTTAAAACATTTGAAAAATGTTTTGTTGTTGATGTGTGTCCTAAACAGGAAGACCTGAGGTGGGCACATTGGTAGTGGATTTGTAATAATATTTAAAAAAAAATCACTACTTCCTAAACAATCCATATGCGAAGACTGACAGGCATTTATTTACATTGTACTTAGTACTCTCTAGAGACATTTAGAGTGTCTGGGAGGGAGCTTGCTGATGTGCAAACCCTTGTCCACTTTAAGTTTTGCCTGCATGTATGAGGCCAGCAGAAGACATTGGCTTCCCTGGGACTGGAGTTATAGACGGTTGAAAGCCATTGTGTGGGTGCTGTAAAGTGAGCTCAGGTCCCCTAGAGGATCAGGTACAACTCTTACCCACTGAGCCATCTCTCTGATCCAACTTGTTGAGTTTACATGGGGGACTTGGACATCTGCAGGCTTTTGTGACCCTGGGAGTCTTGGAACCCATGTTTACTGTTTCTGAGGGTAATTGAATAGACTGGATATATGACTGTTTCATGTGCTGCAAGTGACAGCAAGTACTGTCTAGTGTGCAGTCGTATATGACATCCTAATGTCAGGCACTTAGACTAGTCACCTAGACAACAGATGATATCTAATATAAACAATGTTACATAGAATATCACACTTGGTATTGTTGCTGTCAGTGTAAGGAAGCAACAGTGGATTTTCTGTTACATTGTAACAAAGGCTGTAGGCTGAACTGTATCCCAAGGGTCTCTCTTCAAGCAAGGCCTTTGACTCTTCCCAGGTGGGAGTCAGCGGTCCTTTTAGCGACAGGAGAGAGGATGCTCCCTGCAGGCATTTTATGCAGAAAGGTGGTTTCCTGGGGACCACCCGTGGCCTCTGGTGGCTGTGCCCTCCCCCCCCCCCCAGGATTGTAACTCCTTGGCATCTGACCTGCAGGTGCAGAGAGGAACGTGGCGAGCTGGTACAACGTGACTGTGCTGGTGAAGATGGGCTTTGAGGACCTGCAGCGAGAGGACCCCGGGCTCCGGAACCACACCCGCCTGCTCTACTCTTTGGTGAGTGATGGTTACAAATGTGATGTTTCTCCCTGGCCAGATAGAAAGGGGTAACATCCCCGGAAGTGTCCCGAGTGACTGACCACTGGAATGAATGTGACGGGAGTGTGTTTTCATGAGTTCTGACGTATCAGTATGGCCTTAGCCTCTTAGTCCCCAACTCTGAAGCCCCCTTTCTCACTTTGTAGACTCCTGGTCTGTCCTGTTTAGGCCAGGAGTATCCCCTAGTGTGACAACCAAACATGACTCCAGGTAGTGCTTAGTACCCTCTGAGGTCAAAGCCACCCCAGTAGAGACGCCTACAGTGCAACCACACTTCAGACACAGCACAGCTATTTCTAGTCAGGATATCTCTCCTTTGCAGCATTGTCCTGACTTGGGAATCCTAGGATAGCAGGGCATTCCCGCGCTGCACACATACCCCCACCCCTCACCCCCCCCCCAACCCATGCCTTTAAACAGTAGCCTGTTCTTACAGCCAACTGCAGATAAAAGGCTGTATACAAGGAGGGCCCAGCGGGGTTTGCTGTCCTACTGCAGGCTTACCACAACGTCATGAGTCCAGCAAGGGGTGACAATTTCCATTCTGCATCTCTAGGCCCCACAGATAATGCCCCACGGGTGCTGACTGAGAATGGGATCCCTTCTCAGTCACTACAGCCTAGACCAGCCGGCAGGGCACGCTTACCCTGTCCTTGTCACAGCGAAGGGATGCTACCTTAGGGGTCTTCTGCAATCTCACCTCCACCAAGAAGCTCTGCCTACCCATGGGGCCAACCGGAGCCCAGCTCTGCAGCCAAGCCACTGGGGTACAAACCCCGGCCTGGCACCTGCTGTGTGACCTTGGAGAAATTGTTTCACCCCTCTGTGGCTCAGATATTCATCCATTCGATGCAAATGATCATAATCCCACTGTGATTTAAACAGTATCTGGGAACGCATATCTGGGACGGTATCTGAAAGGCTAATTTGGACTCACAGGGTGCAGTCCATGGAATGGTACCAGGGTGGGTTTTCCAACCTCAGTTAGCTTAACCAAGAGACTCCCTCACAGACACTCAGAGACCTCAGTCTTCAGTGATTAAATCCTATCAAGCCGACGGTATTAACCATCACAGCCTTTGAGGCCTTTGCCGCAGTTCCTGACACGCTAGCCCCCCACCCCCAGACCTGTCACTTGAACCCACTATTTCTGCAGCCCTGCAGTTGCTTCCCTCCTGAGGGAGCCAGCTTGCCCGGGCAGGCTCCTGGCTGCAGCAGCAGCAGCAGCAGCAGCAGCTGCTGGCTCTGGGGCTCCAGACTAAAGGGTTCCAGTGGGGGATGGGCGGACCTTGGCTTACCTCCTGAGTTAGTTACACTCCCGTCTCCTGGGAAGGGTTCCAGGGCTCTGGCCCCACAGAGTCAGGTCTGTTTACAAACCTGCTTTGGAGACACCGGGTCAGGGTGTGCAGTGCCAACATGCCTGGTGTCCCTGGGGTAGAGATGCTGAGCTGCAGGCTAACTGGGAAGCAGCCTACAGAGGATAAAAAAATATAAAAATGAAAAAGAACTGTCGATCTAAAGTAACACCACCAGACAGGACAGCACCTCCAAGTGGCCACTCCTTACCTTCCTATCCCCTGCTTTTATTATTCATTCGATGTAAGAGGCCAGGTTGCTGCAGGGGTGGGGACTCAGGTCCCGGAGGCCACAGCTTTGCAGGTAACCTGGGGCTGCCCCAGCAAAGTGACACTGATAATAATGACTTGGCAGACTGGGTTCTCTCTGACTCCATGGGCTGGAAAAAATTGTCATCAGGGTATAGGCAGTGATGGTCCCTCTGGAGGCCAACAGCCCAAAAGAGCAAAGCTCTTTCTCTCGGCTTGCATGGCTGTCTGCCCCCCTCCCCCCGCCCCCCAGGCCTCTTCACATTGTCCTTACTCTGAGCATGTCTAGCTGTATGCCCACATTTTGCCGTATGACGGATGGAGATGGAATCTCACTAAGTTGCCCAGGCTAGGTCTCAGACTCCTGGGCTTGAGTGATCTTTCTGTTTCAGCCCCTCAAGTGGCCAGGCTACAGGCATAAGCCACTGTACACAGCTCAGATGTCCCCTTTTAATAATGACGACATCAAGGTCCAGCCTCAGCTTATCCAAGCACACCGATGTCCAACTGAGGCCTCACCTGCTGCTGGAGGTCAGGGCTTCACACCTGAGTTTGCCTGGGGCTGGATCTACCTACAGAAGCTGAGGCCACTCTGGTTTTCTGTGAAGGTCACAGATGTAAAAGATGTTGTAGCAGCCCCCCTCCTCCTCCTGTTCTCCCTCTCTCGTCCCCTTCCTCCTCCTCCTCCTCTTCCTCATCCTTCTGCTTTCCCTCCTCCTCCACTTCCTCTTCCTCTTATCCCTCCTCCTGCTTTTCCTCATCTTCCTGTTCTCCATCCTCCCCTTCCTCCTCCTCTTCTCCCCCCTCCCCTTCCTCCTCCTCTTCTCCCCCTCCTCCCCTTCCTCCTCTTCTCCCCCTCCTCCCCTTCCTCCTCTTCTCCCCCTCCTCCCCTTCCTCCTCCTCTTCTCCCTCCTCCTCCTGCTTTTCCTCCTCCTCCTGCTCTTCCTCCTCCTTCTGCTCCTCTTCTTCCTCCTGCTCTTCTTCTTTATCATCTTCATCTCCTATAAATAATCTCATGTAGCCCAGGCTAGCCTTGAACTTTCTTTACTGTTGGGTAGGCAAGTGCATATACGTGTGTGTGTGTGTGTGTGTGTGTGTGTGTGTGTGTGCACTTGTGTGTGCACTTGTGTGTGCTTGTATACAATTTATTTCTGTGTCCCTTGCCTCTGGCTTCTCCTCCCTGCACAGGATGTCCTTTTACCATTGATCCCCTGCTTCTGCTTCCCAGGTTACCAGCGCCTTGCAGCCTCTGACCCCAGCTGTACACTACCTGACCTCGACTGGAGGCAGAGACACATTCACCACGGTGTCATGGCTGCTGCTAGGCTTTCCGCGGCTCGTGACGGCAGCCAACGTTTCCGCCATGTTGGATGACATGGTGAATCGAGTCTATGAGGTGATCAGCACCCAGGTGCAAGGTGGGCCTGCCCTCTGGGGACACTGCCAAGCTGACTCTGAATGCTAGGGCTGGTCCTGTTAAAGCAGGTTCAGCTTTGGGTGTGGCATTACTCTGCAGAGCATGGGTGTGGCTTGGCTCATCTGCTGCTCGTTCTGGCCCAAACCAAGTTCAAACTCAAGCTCCTGTGTGCGGATTTGAGGAACTGTTTATGCTCCATCAGCACCTGCTCCCAGTGCATACTACACACACACACTCACACACGCATGCACTTACACTTACACACACTCACATATACATACATGCACACACACATTGACACACACACATTGACACACACTCACATTCATACACACACATTCATACACACTCACACACACATACACACTCACACATATACATACTCAAACACATATACACACACCTTTACATACACACACTTACACACATATTCTCTCTCTCTTTTCCCCGCCCCCTCTCTTTTTCTTCGAGACAGGGTTTCTCTGTGTACCCCTGGCTGTCCTGAAACTTACTCTGTAGACCAGGCTGGCCTCGAACTCAGAAATCCACCTGCCTCTGCCTCCCAAGTGCTGGGATTAAAGGTGTGTGCCACCAGTGCCCGGCTTTATGCACACACACACACACACACACACACACAATCTCCTCTACCCCCTTGCTTTCTCCCTAGCCCGCCTATCACCTGTCCGTGGAACACTAACCTGAAAACTACAACTTATGACACATGGAAAACTCAGACTCTCAATGAAAGAAATTATAACACCTATGACTTTAAAAAAAAATCAATGTCAGGGTTTGGCATTGTTTTTCTTTCAGTCCCTTAGGTCTGCTGCTGGCATGTAGCGGTCACTAGTGTGTGTACAAAGGCCTGGGGACTGATAACCTCCTCCTGGTGAGGCTGGGGAGAGGCACAGCCAAACTCCTGGGCAGCCCTGTGTCTGGTGTCAGTCCTGTTAAGGGTGTGGCCCATGACCAAAGCACTCATCTTGTCCATCTGCAAATGCCCCTCGGCCACAGGTCACATGCCCATTTCTGGGGGGCCAGTGAGCATCCTTAGTTAGAACCTGCTACAGATGTGGACTTTCACCGGGTAGTTGGGGGGCGCACAAGGGGTGGGGGTGGGGGTCCAGGTTGGCGAGGTTTGGCTCTAGGTTGGAGGTCATCGTGGTCCAATTGGTTATCTCCATAAATCACACGCATAGAAAGCAGAATACACATGAAGATAAATAACTAGAAATCACACACTGACGTTCCCCTCGGAGAAGGGGCTGGTGCTTTGTGGGTGACCATGAGCCTTCCTGCTTTCTCGTAAATATATATAGATATGAAGCATCCTACCTTTGGTCTCTTCGTCCTGGGAAGAGTGGCTTCACGTGAGGCAGGTGTTCTGGAGCCTCGGGAGGATGACACAAGACACAAGAGGGAGGGCCGGGCCAGCTGGAAATGTCAGGCGATGTTCCAGATTCTTCTCAGCACAGGAAACTTCCGGTCCCTTGGGTTTATTCTTGGACCTGTCACGCTATGACCACTGAGGCTCAGACCAGCCCCGGAGCCGAGTGCTCGCGCTATAACAGCTGTCTGGGGTCGCTGAGTGAGCATGCTCGGGCCTTGCCTGACTCCGTGGGAGGCCCCGTGGAGAATGAAAAAGTAACTTCCGGGTTATCTCACGGTTCCCCCTTTTCCACAGACGTGAACGAGTGTCTTCACAGTGAGCTCCGAGCCTGCTCTGGAGGAGAGCAGTGCCGGAACCTGGAGGGCTCCTACCAATGTGTGTCTCCCCAGCAGCCGAACCACGCGGATGAAGGTAATGCTGGAGTCCCCAGAAGTCATGAGAGGGATAAAGAGACTAAGGCTAGGGTAGGTGGCTTACGGACTTCAGGTACTCCGGCTCTCTTCCCATGAGGGTGTGAGGTCTAGGCTCCGAAGCTATGAGCAGCAGAAGGTCGAGGGAGGCTGGGATATCAAAGAGAACCTGCTGAGTCACGGCTAGATAAGAGATTCGTATTCACTGACACTGGGAAGGAAGACAGGGGCAGGGACTTAGGCACATGCCCACACACATAGGCCACATACAGGTGCACACAGGCCAGTGCACAGGCCTCAGGCGGACACACACGGGCAGGCTGACAAAGGCACAAAGCTCTTGCCTCAAGGCCATAGTTATGTAGAATCACACAAAGGTGACATTCTTCCAGAAATGGTTACATTCCATCACCATGTATTTTTCCCCCCACGCACATCGATATTGGCCATTTTGTGCTGATTCACGCCCTGCCCTAAGACATCCAGCATTAGGCCTCTGGACCGGCAGACCCATCAGCGCCATGTTGTCTAAACATAAACTGTCTTGCACAGTCCTTCGTTTCCTCTGCTCCTGGGGCAGAATGGCTGCTGCCTCTCTGGGGGTTGCCGTCAGTCCTTGGCGTGGCCGCTGTCTGGCTAATGCTTGGCCCATACAGGAAATGCAGTGTCCAGGCCAGAGCCCTGCTCTCAGACACAGAGAGTGTGCATGGGTGGCACAGGAAAGGGGCAGTCACAAATTTCCTGAGGTGATGAAAGATGTTATTTAAAAAAAAAAACAACAAACATTCCATTTTACCAAATGAAGACTCAGGAGCTAGACACCGGGGTGAAACCCTTGCTAGATCAGAGACGGAGAGAAAGCACACATCTGACCTTCCAACTCTATCAAAGTCCCAGAAAGGAAAAGCTTCTGCTTCTTCTTCTTCTTCTTCTTCTTCTTCTTCTTCTTCTTCTTCTTCTTCTTCTTCCTCCTCCTCCTCCTCCTCCTCCTCCTTCTCTTCTTCCTCCTCCTCTTCCTCCTTCTCCTCCTCCTCTTCCTCCTCTTCTTCCTCCTCTTCTTCCTCTTCGTTCCTCTCCCTCCTCTTCCTCCTCTTTGTTTCCTCCTCCTCCTCCTCCTCCTCCTCCTCCTCCTCCTCCTCCTCCTCCTCCTCTTCTTCTTCTTCTTCTTCTTCTTCTTCACCACACTGTCTTAAATACCTTTCATCTTTTAAAACCTCTTTTCTCTTTCCTGGATTTTCCTGTGTTCCCTCCCTGTCAGCTGGTTTCTTGCACCTCCTCTTGACCTGCAGTTGACTTTGTTTAGCTCTTATTTACAGAAAGCTCTTGGGTGACAGGGGTGCGCTAGGGCTCAGCCACACAACTACTTCTTTACAGTAAACAGAAGCCCTTGGACAAAAAGTCTGTGTGTGCTAGGGCTCAGCCATACCACAGCAAGGCTTTTCCAGTTCACAATCTTAGAGTTCACAATGTGATCAAATATCCTGTAACAGAAGGAGATAGAGACCTCAGGGACATTTATGTCAATCCCAAAGGGATGAACTGGTTTATCTCTGGCTTTGTATGGGTATCATAAAGACTGAGATGGGAGTGGGGGCAGGGAGGCTATAGGGCCTTTGAACACACATGCATACACACACACACACACACACACACACCAGTGTGTGATCTACAACAACCCTACTCCCACCCCTGGGCCATCTTGCACCAGCCTGGCCAGCCTCCCTCTCCTCCTGCCTCCCATAAGCATCAAACCTTTGTTCTGATATCCAAAATAGCATACCCCGTTATTGTCCCTTTGTAACCAAGGTAACTTCTAAATATCCAGTCTCCAGTCTTCAAGCTGTGGCATTCTCTTCATTATCATCTTTAAAGTCTGAGCTGGTATCTCAGCTCTGTTCACCACTTATCTCTGAGAGCTCTGGAGCTGTTTAAATTATATCATTTTTCCTTTTGCCTCTGCTTCCATCCCTTGTCAGCACAGGTATTCTGGCCTCCCTCAGTCCAGCCAGTGCATTATCTCCAGTGCATCCTGGGTGGGGACCAATTAGAGACCTAGACCGAGACCCCGTGCCATCCTATGGGCTGGACTTTGTGCCTCTCCCTGGAAAATCCATGAGATCCTGTGATGGGTACACAGCTTTTAGTGGGGATCCCCCGCTCATTGGCCCCAGCCCCCATTAGTGCTTGGTAGGGCTAAGAGCACTTCAGAGGATGGCCCCAGGTGTATATCTACACAGACAGCAGAGTGGACCTCACAGCTAGGGTCAAGGCAGCTCTGGCTCTGCCTCTTACAAGAAGAGACTCTGTGTCTCTTCTTACGGATATCCAGGCTGGATTCCGGGTATGTCAGCCTGTCACCTTTCTAGGTAGGATGTGAAGTCTTATCTCTTTGCCTCCTGTTGCCCCTGGTGGTCACCTTCTCTCCTGATGTTTTCTCCCCAGATCTATCAATGCCAGGCATAATGCATTCCTTCATGGTGCATCCTGGTGCTTTGTAGGGAAGGATTAGAGACCTATATAGAAACCTCATGCCACCATCTCCCTCCTTACTGGGAGAAACCCATGGAGTTTTGTGTGTGCAACCTCTGCTGAAACTGCCCTGAGTCCCTCCTTCCCCTGAAGGTGACAGGTCATGTCACTCAACTTTAGTAACAGAAAGGTTACCGCAGGGCTCAGAAACTATAGATCTCTTGAGAAAATGCCAAACATAGTGTGATGGTTTGTATATGCTTGGCCCAGAGAGTTGCACCATTAGGAGGTGTGGCCTTGTTGGAGTAGGTGTTACTGTGGGTGTGGGCTTTAAGACCCCCATCCTAGCTGCCTGGAAGTCAGTCTTCTCCTATCTGCCTTCAAAACAAGAGGTAGAACTCTCAGCTCCTCCTGCACCATGCCTGCCTGGATGCTGCCTTGCTTCTGCCCTGATGATAATGGACTGAACCTCTGAACCTATAAGCCAGCCCCAACTAAATGTTGTCCTTATAAGAGTTGCCTTGGAGCCGGGCGGTGGTGGCACACGCCTGTAATCCCAGCACTCTGGGAGGCAGAGGCAGGCAGATTTCTGAGTTTGCGGCCAGCCTGGTTTACAGAGTGAGTTCCAGGACAGCCAGGGCTATACAGAGAAACCCTGTCTCGAAAAAATCCAAATCCAAAACAACAACAAAAAAGAGTTGCCTTGGTCATAGCGTCTGCTCACGGTGGTAAAACCCTAGCTAAGACACATAGTGAGGTTGCACTGTACATCTCTGCAATATAAAGACCTTAAGGTTCCATTACTAGGGTCCCCTGATACTGCAAATGAAGGCAGACAACTATCAACTCTACTCTGCCTGCAATGCGCTCCTCTATCTGAGGAGCCCAGGACCTTTAGGTTTCTGCAGAATTGCATGCCTAGCTCACACACGGTCATTCCAGGGAGCTTGCTGTGTGCCTCCATGTGTCAGGGATTTCCTGGTCTGTGGACTCCAGGCTGTGGACTCCCTGTCCTTGCAATGGGAAGAAGGGCTGTAGCGCTGTCATTTTGACTGGGGTCAATGGTCTGATAAGATGCTAGACTCTCTCTCTCTCAGCAATTACTTATGCTGCCAGTTAAATCGGGCTATGCCATAGGCAGAGTAAGCCTCTAGTAGCCTTCCAGATTAAGGACTGAGGATGGATGGGGGATAAGACAAGGGAAGGCTCCTCTAGATGGAGTGTGTGTGTGTGTGTGTGTGTGTGTGTGTGTATGTTTCCAGACTTGAGAGCCTGAACCAGTTTCTTGCTGCATATTGCTATAAGAGCCGCATGTATTTTAAATTTAAAAGCTAATAGAAAGGAGCAATCTGTTGGATGGGCTCATCTGTACAAGTCGCTGGAAAATACAGCACAGATTTCAGATGCATTCCTTGTGAAATCAGTCACCCAGCGGATGCTCCATGGGGCAGCTGGATTCTTACACAAGGCAGCAGCCAGAAGAAGTCTGGCGTGATTCGCCCTTGCTATTCTAGGACTGTGTCCTGCTTTGAGGAAGACCTGGATCCTCCCCTATCTATAGATCCAGCTGGTACCTGCCAGCTTTGCAGCTGCCACTTTGATTTGTGGCCTGGTGGGGCAGGGGTACCAACTCGCCAACGTGAGCAGGGCTGGTGTGGAGTAAGAGGTTGGATTCCCCCCAGGAAATCTTTGTGGCTTCCATTTGAGTTTGATTTCAATAACCGGAATGTTTGATTGAATCTTCAATGCTTTGCATTCCACAAGACTTGGGCGTCAAGCTGCTGGATGCAAAAGGAAAAAAAAAACAGAGCTTGACAGAGAGATCTCGTGAAAGCTAGTGTCCCCGTGTGTCCCCGATATCAGAGGGAGATGGCTCAGGGCCACCTGGAAGGGACAAGAGCCCAGACCCACCAGTCCGTCTGGTGACTCTGATGGACATCTCCAAAAGGATCATGCAATTTTGGGGTTCTGTTCCCAGCCATAGTATGGGGAGAGCCATAGAGCAAGAGCTTTTGGCCTGGATTTTGGAAGATCGGGGTTTCTTTCTGTGGCGCTTTGCTGTGTAAACAGATATCTACCCACCTGATAGAAGGTTCTAACAACAGACCAAAGAGATAGCTCCAAGGCTAGCACGGGTTCACCCACAGGCACGTGGACGGCTCCCGAACAGCCATGTCAACGACCAGTCTCATAGCAGCGTGGAGGGTGCAGACGCCCCCACACCTGCTTAGTCATAGTTCCCATCTAGTAAGCCTTCCACCCTCTACACCTGCTGAGACCACTTCCAGCTCAGAGCAGGGCTGGAGGAAGACATGGCTGGAATCTCAGGTGAGGGTCTACTGGCCTTCCTCGTCCCTTTCTTCCGTGAAGGAGAGTCATCAGATCTTGAGGGTCTCTCTCAGGTGGCCACAGGTGTTCTGGTGACGATGGTGTCTGCTAAGCTGGAGGACAGAGGTCCCCACACACCTCTGCAGGTGTCCCTTTGGGTTGGAGAAGATTTTCTTCCTGACGATGTTAGATTAACTTCCACAGATGCCTGGAGGGTGTCGTAGCAGTCAACATGTGGAGTTTTCAGCCCCTACCCTGCAATCAAAGAACCTCTGGACCCAAGAGAGAGAGAGGTTCCCTGTGCACTGCCGACTGACCACCCCTCCACTTCTTCCTAACGTATGCTCTGCCTTCTTACAAAGGGGTCGTGTTTTATTTAAATCCCACCCAATCCTTAATGCCCTTCGAAGCAGCAGGCCAGACAGGCAGACTGCCTGCTGGAGTGATAGCAGGAAAACAGGATCACGGAGGCTGCTTGCTGGCTTCTGGGTGAACTCCCAGCCCCCCACTTTCCTGTTGACTAGTATATTGCTGTATCAGTCTTCCACAGATGTGGACTCAGCAATGCTTGGCTTTATGTCTCCACTATAGAAACAGCACAGACAAGGCTTGCAACATAGTTTCTAAGAAGCAGGTGTAGCCCCACCTCCCTCCTCTCCTCCTTCCCTTCCTCCTTTCTGTGAGGCACCTGCTCCAGAGGCCCTGCAGTGACCAGAAAGAACTTTCCTAGGGCCGGGGGTGGTGGTGCACGCCTGTAATCCCAGCACTTGGGAGGCAGAGGCAGGTAGATTTCTGAATTCGAGGCCAACCTGGTCTACAGAGTGAGTTCCAGGACAGCCAGGACCACACAGAGAAACCCTGTCTCCAAAAAACAAAAAACAAACAAAACAAAAAACAAACAAAACAAAACAAAACAAAAAAAGAACTTTCCACTTCAGGGTCCCAATGATAGGAGCTGGGACTAAGAAACACAGCTAGGCCAGGGCTGCAGCTACCCACGGGCTCCACCTCCCTGCCTCCTTGCCATAGATTTCTGTTACTGTGATAAACATGGCCAGAAGGAACCTAGGAAGGAAGTTTATTTTCAGTTATAGCTCACGGTCCATAATGACGTTAAGATGGGGCAGGGTTTGAGGCCAAGTCTGGGGAAGAACTCTACATACTGGCTTGCTCAGCCTGGTTTCTTAGACCCAGGAGCGGGCAGCCCAGGGGTGGCACTGATGATGGTGAGCTAGGCTCTCCCACGTCAATCATTAATCAAGACGCACCCATAGTGTTGCTTCTAGGCCAATCTGATGGAGGCATTTCTCAGCTAAGGTTCCTCCTCCCAGATGACTTGACTCCAGCTTGGGACAAACTGATGAAACACAACCAGGAGACTCATGGAGGGAGTAACCGTGCCCACATCTACTCCTAGAGAAGAGACTTCAAAGCACACTCTCTTCTGCATCCTGGGAGTGTGCTAAGGAAACTTGCAGATCTGATTGTTAGCTACCAGTCCGGTCCAGCTGAGGCAGGGACCTTTAATCCCCACTATCTTGACCTGAACCTGAGAGAGCTCTCTATGGGGAAGCCTACTGCACAGGAAACTAGCAAAACAAAAGGTGAGAAATGCTAATCAAGAGGAGGAGACCGAGAAGTGGGACTAGAGACTGCATTTGATTCTGGGAATCTTGAGAGTCGAGGAAAAGAGGGAGATGGGCTGACCTTATCTGGTTTTGTTTTTGTTTTTGTTTTATGTATGTGAGTACACTGTAGCTATCTTTGGACACACCAGAAGACAGGATCAGATCCCATTACAGATGGTTGTGAGTTCCATGTGGCAGCTGGGATTTGAACTCAGGACCTCTGGAAGAGCAACCAGTGCTCCTAACCACTGAGCCATCTCTCCAATCCCACCCCACCTCCCTTTAATGAAAAAAAAAGTCATGTGCCTTGGAAAGACAAAATCTTATTACCATTAGAAAACAAACATCCTTTAAGATCTTTTCCTATATGTGTACATGCAAATGTGTGCTTGTTTATGTGTGTGCAGGATGTGTGTGTGTGTGTGTGTGTGTGTGTGTGTGTGTGTGAATGTATGTGTAGTCCTGAGGGCAGCCTTAGGTGTCATTCTCTGGACACTGTGTCTCTCACTGACCTCATTGCCTGGGATTCATACCCACTGTGCCTCAAGATCTCCAAGCCAAGATCCTGGTCAGAGTTCATTCCAGATATACTCAAGTTGATAGCCAGAACTAGCTACTACATCCACTAAGCCATCTTGCCAGCCTTCGACCTTTGTTTTTAAACTAAGTAAGTCAGTTGATTATTGTGAGATGAGCGGGTAGTGCTCTGCGCATTGGTCAGCCTGCCGGGTGAGCGGGTAGGACCGCAGCTGAGATCCCTCCTCTCTGAGGCCCTGTATCTTTCTCCCCAGATTGCCCTCCGATCCGAGACTTCGCGGCACTTGATGTCACCAGCAGCAGTTTCCACCTATCCTGGAGTTTGAATTCCACTCAGAACCACACTTTCTACATTCAAGTGTACAAAGGCAGAGAAATAATCAAAAGCACTTTGACAAGGGGCCAGACTCTGGCTGTGTCTGAGTTGGAGGCTGGAGTACTTTACAGAGTAAAGACTAGCTACCAGGGGTGTAAAGCCAATGTCTCTGCCACACTGGTTGTCAAGACAGGTAAGGCACTCGTCTGAAAGCCGCGCTTCCTGGAGTGGGCTTTTCTGTCCCAGAGGTCTGGGATCCTAGTATGTCACATGATTCTTTCTGAATGCAGAGGGGGAGGGTTGACTACTGATCCTCTGATAATCCCACACTGGACAGAGTGCTGTGTGGTGCTTACACAGGCTCCTTGCTTGCTGCTCTACAAGCTCTGGGGAGACCTGCTCTCTAATAGTCTGGTGTACATAAATGTTGTCAGGTAGAGGAGGTACCCACAGATCATGGTGTGTCACATTCGGTCCCACAGGTTCCTACAGGATGGTCTGAATAGCCTCCTGCTATCAGGGCTGGGTGGCGCAGTGGTGTCTTTTTTTTTTTTTTTTTTTTTGGTTTTTCGAGACAGGGTTTCTCTGTGTAGCCCTGGCTGTCCTGGAACTCACTCTGTAGACCAGGCTGGCCTCAAACTCAGAAGCCTCCCAAGTGCTGGGATTAAAGGCGTGCGCCACCACGCCCGGCTCACAGTGGTGTCTTGATGAAATGGAAGCACATCCTAGTTCCTGGGGCTCATAGCATCCTCTCTGGTTTGGAAAGATTCTTTCCGCCTCCAGGACACTTGCATATGCTCAGACCTCTGGCACTGGGTGGCAGCTGATGTGGGCATCCAGTCTTTATAGGTTGCCCGCCTGGCTCTGCCTGGCTCTGTCTGGCTCTGCCTGGTCAGGCGACCTACAGACTAGGCAAGGCGTTGAGTTGGTTCCCTTAGTTCTGAGGCTGTGGTATGGCAAAAGGAGGGGACTCTGCAACCTTGAGGTCCTAGGTTCTCAAGTGTATCCCTCCCCCAGCACAGATGGTAGCTGCAGGCTGGGGTCACACTCGTTGTCACTACGGAATCTGCTCCCTTCCAGCTGTGGCTTTAGCTTATCACAGGGTTGGGTGCAGGGCGAGCAGCATGTGCGGAGCTGGTTGTAGGTGTCCCCAACGTGTGATCTGTTGGGTTGAGCCGTTAGCCCGTGGGCCCGGGGCTCTCGCGCCAGGCTGGAGTCAATCTGTGGCTAACTGTCAACAGTTAGAGACCAGGATAGATTGAGGTGTAGCTCACCCCAATGCCTGTGCACACTGGGTTTACTCTCATAAAAGAGACATAGGCTCCCAGCATCTCGAGGAGAGGCACCCTCGTGGCAAGGGTCAAAGTGGTGGCACTTTCTGTGCTGAAACCTAGCAGGTCCTGGCAGACTGGGACCAGCAGTCTCTAGTGTAGGGGCATGGGTAGTGGTTGAACATGAGGACCTGGCCAGCCCCGGTTCTCAGCACATTCTCCCACCCCAGGAAAGGACAGCTGGAGGGGCCTTGGGACCCCACATGTGTAACCTGAACACCAGCTCCTACAAGTCTGGTGACTCAGTGTCCCTGTCCCAGCTGCATCTGATATGGACTTAGTCTTTCACTATAGAACAAGCATCAGCGTTACCATTCCTTGTAATAGATTTCTCCAGTTTGACCTCCTCGGTCTGAAATTGATGTCTCCATTTATTTTCTTCAAAAGATCTACGAATAAAAGAGGCTTTAAGGGAAATGTGGACAGAAGAGCCTGTGGTTGGTCTTGAGTGAGCGGTGCTGGCGACTGAGCCCAGGACTATGCGTGTGCTAGCCAAGCATTCTGCTACCTAGATAAACCTTAACGCCAGCATGTGACTTCCCCTCTGGGGGGTTTTTGACTAATTTGTGTCACTTCCTTTTCAGATGCCCGGGTTTTCCAAGTCACTATACGGATCCTGAACCGTAACCTGACCGAGCAGATTCTCAACTGCAGCAGCGAGGAATTCCGGAACTTTTCTCCACAACTGTTTAATGAGGTAGCAGGAGGGCAGACCACTGGCCTGCCCTCAAGTACTCAGAACAAGGACACACACATAGGCATATGCACACTCGAACGACAAACACACACACATATGTGCATTCACACAGGCATTAACATGTGTACACATGTCGACACGTGATACACGTGCTCACATGTGCACATACATACCCATCCATGCACATGTACATACACATGTGCACATACACATGCACACATATGTATCAGCAATCTGGCTTCTCCCTGTGCTTGGACAAAGTCCTTAGGTTGTTATGTCCTGTAACAACCTAAGGAGGTCACACCTGCCAACACTGCATATCCCTCATGGAAGAGCAATCTTCCATCAAATTAGCACCTTGATCATATGGCTGGACTTACTGTGCAGACCTCTGCTTTGGGATGCTCTTATCCTGCGTGGCTTCAGAGTACCTTCCTGAGCGAGTCTCTGCCACCAATCTTAGCATCTGTTACCCCCCCCCCCATGGTCGGCAGGGGACACTGGCACCAGGCCTGGAGAACAGAGCCAGTATTTACTAGCTAGCATGGGCTCTGGGATGAGGAAAAAGCTGGTAGCTCCAGCTATCCAAGGCCTGGGATGTTACCTCCTTGGAAGGCCGAAGGCTGGCTTGATAATACTGTTGCTGATGTTGTCAGAAAACAAGGTTCCTGCGTCAGAGGTAGAGTGCCCGTCACAGCACAGCAGGTGACCCAAGAAGCAGATAAGGCCGGTTCCCCGTCCTGCCCCTCCCAGAAAGTATACAGGGCGATACCTATGACGATCTGTGTGTCTGCAGAGGGGGTATCCCTCAGATGAGCAACCCCTGGCTTAGGCAGCCCAGATATTTGGTTTTTTCAATGTTTTTATTATTGAATATTTTCTCTATTTACATTTCAAATGTTATCCCCTTTCCCAGTTTCCCCTTCCCAGAAACCCCCTATCCCATCCCCCCTCCCCCTGCTTCTATGAGGGTGTTCCTCCACCCATCCCACTCCCACCTCCCTGCCCTTGATTCCCCTATACTGGGGCATCTATCAAGCCTTCATAGGACCCAGGACCTCTCCTCCCATTGATGCCTGACAGGGCAATCATCTGCTACATATGCATCTGGAGCCATGCGTACTCCTTGATTGATGGCTTAGTCCCTGGGACCTCTGGGGTAGGGGTGGGGGTCTTGTTGGTTGATATTGTTGTTCTTCCTATGAGGTTGCAAACCCCTTCAGCTCCTTCAGTCCTTTCTCTAACTCCTCCAAGGGGAGCCCAGATCTTATAGACCCTAAATCACATTCCAGAAGGTTATGTTTGCTATGCTGACAGCAGGAGGGCTTGTCTTTTGTTCTGGAGGGAGCTGCCATCCCGAGGTCCCCAGGCTGCTCTGCATACCAACCTCCCTGGAAAAGAGTCTAGAACAAAAGGATCTAGGGTCTTCTATGTACAGGGTGTGCAGAGATAGATGCCAGACTATTGGGGAGCTGTTCCTGATATCTGCCTCTAGGGACACCTGCTCTTTTTATTTGTAGTATTTTAAAGACGGGCTCTCATTCGGCATCCTAAGCTAGCTTAGAGCTCATCATACCGCTTAGACTGACCTTGAATTAGAGACAGTACCCTGCCTGGTTCCCTGAAGCAGTTTTCTCAGCTAGCTGGTTTTTTGTTGGTAGTTGTTGTTGTTGTTGCTGTTGCTGTTGGTCCCCCTAAGCTAATCATGCTACTAATGAGATGGTGGTGAAGAGATTGGTGTCTCCCCGGTAAGGAGGACACAGCTACAAGTCACTGGAACTTTCTTGGTAGCCCCCCTCCCCTGTCAGTAAGTTCACCAATCAAGCTGACTGGTCTGCATTTCACCCACAGGCCACACATTCCCTTTAAGGACAGTTGGGTGGACTGTCCATGATTAGCCAGAGGCTGGTTTGTGGTATGTTCTGTAGGTCTCCCTGGCTGTTCCAGGGAGATCTGTATGGGCCTCATGGCTGGGGGCTGGGGGCTGGGGGCTTGGGGGACATCTCTAGCAGCCATCTGAGCAGCCCTGTGTGTCTCCCGGCTAGGTGGAAAACTCCTTCCCCCAAGCCATTTCCGACATGTACAGACAAGGGAGGCTGAGGATGCAGATCGTGTCTCTGCAGGCAGGGAGTCTGGTGGTCACGCTTAGACTCACCCTGCAAGATCCAGACTTCCCAGTGGGTGTCGACACACTGATGCCCATGCTGCAGCGTCTAACCGAGAGCTCCGTGTTCCAGGTTGACCAGCAGGGGACGTACGTCCAAGGTACCTCTCGTAGGGCAGCAGGGCGTACCACCAGCTCACAAGGTGCCCGGGCAGCGATTGTTCGAGCTAGTCTTCCCTTTACCTGAAAGTCAAATAAAATAAAAGTGTAAACCATATCCTGGGCTCCTCTGTGAGAAGCAAAGGCCAGAGCCACAGGGTCTGCCTGGTGTGGGCTCACTCCCTCTGGACCGCCTTTTGCAGTCACTGGTCCCACACACAGAGCAAAAGAAGAATAGGGGTCCGTGGGGTAGAGGAGGGGGTGGGAGCGGGGGTGGGGGAGGTGAGGGGTAGTGAAGGTGGGGGTAGGGAGATCCCTGTGTCTGGTGGTCAGGGCTCAGTACTAGTGTCTGTCAGTCAGCTGCTCACCTGTGGGTCTGCTTCATCAGCCCCATTATTAAATCACTTTGCCCCATGCAAAGAGAATGTTCACTTTCTGAGTGTTTAACAGACTTGGGCCTCATGCCCAGTCATGCTGTAGGAAGGGCAGAGAGATTTCGTCTGCTCCCCTTTTGTTTCCCAACCAGTCCAGCCCCTTTCTCACCGATGCTCCCTCCTCTCCCCACAGACTGGGACGAGTGTGCACACAGCTCAGAACACGACTGTCACCCGAGCGCACTCTGCATCAACCTGGAAGGCTCCTACGCGTGCCAGTGTCTCACAGCCAGGGATGCCAACCCTTCCAGGGCTGGCAGGGTGTGCGAGGGTGTGTATGCCCAGCAGTGCTCTGAGACCTGGGGTGGGAGGTGGCAGCTTCCACAGGCGCAGTGCTAAGGGCCATGGCAGTGGTTCTGGGTTTTGTTTTGTTTGCTTGTTTTTTAATCAGAAGGAATCAATGGGGTGATAAATGTACCTAAGAGCAAATGCAAAATCCAAGGCAGCTATAAAATATAATTAGAGTACATATATGTGTGTGTATATATACATATGTATATATGCATAATTCATATATATGAATATACATATTCATATATATACATATGTGTGTGTGTGTGTATATATATATATGAATCCATGTAAGAAAAGTACCCCAGCCCCAAAGAAGTCACAAAATGTCCAAATGTCCTCAGGGGCAGGGCGGGGTGGGGAAGTTGAATTCAAGATAGAGAGATTGTAGAAGCTAAGTTGCTAGAAGAGAGCCCTCTGGGGGCAAGGGGAGGGGCTCCTGAGTCCTAGCCCTGACATACCTTTACCCACTCTCCAAGTCTTTTAGTGGGGGACAGGGCTGAGCTAAGAAGCAGAAGGCAGCTATTTTCAGATATCTGATTCTGTTTCCAATTGGTTAAGTCTGTCCTTACAGATATCAGATGCTCTGTCCTGATTAGTCATGTCTGCCTTGGGAGCATGCTGGAGCATTCTCTCTCTCTCTCTCTCTCTCTCTCTCTCTCTCTCTCTCTCTCTCTCTTTCTCTCTCTCTCTCTCTCTCACCCCCCTCCCTCGCTCCCTCCCTCCCTCCCTCTGTCCCTTCCTCCCTGTCCCTCCTTCCCTCCCTCTCTCCTTTTCCTTCCTCCTCCCCTTCCTTCTCCTCCCCCTCATTCTTCTTCTTCTCCTCTTCCTTCTTCTTTTCCTCCTGCTCCTCCATCTCCCCCCATCTCATGTGTGCACATGTGTGCGTGCACTAGTCACATGTAAGTGCATGTGCTCGTAGAGGCCGAGTCATACACCGTGTGCTAGGATTAAACGTGTGTCCCAGCAGGGCCCCTCTCACTGGGATCTGAAACTCACAGATAAGGTTAGCCTGGCTGATTACTGAACCCCAGGTGTCCTCCTGCCTCTGTTTCCCCAGAGCTGGGATTACAAGTGCATACCACTACACCACTGTGACTAGCATTTTTTTTTAGGTTCACTTTTAATTCTGTGTCTACATGCTTGTCAAGGTGTGTATGCTAATGCAGTTGCCTGCCAAGGTCAAAAGAGGGCATCAGATTCCCTAGAAGCAGAGTTATAGGGCATTGTGAGATGGCTTTGAATCTGGGGACCAAACTTGTGACACCCAGAAGAGAAGCCAGTGTTCTCGGCTGCTAAGTCATCTCTCTGGACTCAAGGGGTCGAGGGCATCCTTCTGCAATGCATCCCTAGGGATGACTCTTGCTTGTAGGGAGACTCTGATGGCTGTTTCTGGCATCTGACAGTGACTGTATCTTGCAGGTGACATGGTGACCCCCACAGAAGATGGACTGTCTGTAACAACGAAGGTCACAGCCCCAGCTGTCAGTACAGGAATAACAACCTTTGGCTCAGAGACCCTTACCATGTCACCAAGTTCCAAGCCCCAGAGGAGCACCCCAGCAGGAAGCCAAGCCTGGACCCCAGTGCCTCTATCTGGGAGAGATGGGGGTAGCACGGTCAGGCAGGATAGGAATAGCACAGGACAAGGTATGGAGGTGCCCAGCGTAACCTTGAACCCAGGCATAAGCCATGGGAAGTAACAGTGGGGTGACAGGCTCTGTTTCCTGGTTTCCAGGACTAACCCATGGATCCCCTCAGGGGACCACGGATGCCCTACTGCACACCACTAGAGAGTCACAGGAATACATCACCAAAGCTCCACCCTCCCCGACTGCCAGACCCACGGGCGATGTTGTGTGGCACCCCAGTCCCACTTGGGAGACACCTCTGAATACCACAAGACTGCAGAATGAAGACCCTCCATCTTCCTCTTTCCCAGGCCCGCCATCAACCCCAACGGCTATGTCTCAAGAGCCCCCTGCCTATGGTGAGTCGTCTGGGGACGGGGACCTCAGCTGGAACCTCAGCCTGTGTAGGCCCTGGCGTCAGACTTGCCAGAAATGTGGGTTGTGCTTTCTCATCCCGAACAGACGTGAGCTCAGACATAGGACAGTGCGGTCCTCCTCGGCAGCAAGTGTCTGGTCTAGTCAGAGAGAAGAAAGGCTCGCTTTTCATCCCCGGCTCTCTCTCTCTCTCTCTCTCTCTCTCTCTCTCTCTCCCTCCCTCCCTCCCTCCCTCCCTCCCTCCCTCCCTCCCTCCCTCTCTCTCTCTCTCTCTCTCTCTCTTTCTCCTTTTTACTTCCTATGAGCCTTTGGCTTTCAACAGTTGAGGGAGAAGATGGGCAGGAGGGAGAGGGGACTTTAGCGACTACGTATCCTATCTAGTACGGGAGCAATCCCATAATTCCAAGCGGCACTGCTCCCTCATCCGTCACCAGTGTTGTACCATCCCAGCTTCCCAAACCCCAGCTTTCCTGCCGACCCCATCAGACCCTCTCCCTCTTCCTCATCCCAGCCACACTGAACCTCCAGTGGCTATGCAGCCCTGAGCCTCCCAGCCTTTAATATCCACTAATGTATACATCAGCTGTCTATACATCCCAGCTGTACTGTGACTCCCAGCTGGTGCGGGCCATACACAAAGGGTTTAGCTTGTCACCTCGGGGACACCCAGGAATGAATGACCCTTCTAACCAGCCTGTGAGCTGAGGTGCATGAGGCCTAGCTGACCACACCCCTGCCCTCTTGGTCAGCTTACCATTCAGGTTCCACTGTAGATTTTGACCAAACTGAGCCACTGTCAAGGGAGAACTCCTCCCTCGTTTCCTCTGAGGCACAGCACACGCCCCAGGACCCTGTGAGCCAGGATTATCCCACAGGAGTCAGAGATTTCCCTGTCAAATGGATTCTTAAGCCAGCAATGTCAATGGCTGCCCCGGGGACACCTGCCAAAGGGTTGGGCTAGATCACCCTACAGAGGAGCCACCCAGAACCTACAGAGGAGGAGGAGTGGTTTGGGGTAGCCTAGGACCCCAGGGCTGGGTATGAGCCATCCCTTGGAACAAAATATCCCAGGAACCAATTCCTGTTGTCACAACACAGGGCTTCCACTAAGAAGCCAAGCTAAGGGTCCCACAAGGTCCTGTGCACTGTCTCTGTGATGGGGTCATGACAGACTGACTACGTCACTGGCTGGCAGACCCCCCTCCCACTGTAAAGTGTTGGACTTTGGGCCTTTGGAAGCCCCTTTTCTGCCCCTCATGCTAGCACTCTTTGTCCCACTCCCCAGTTCCTGGGCCCATTGGAAAGGTCACCGTCTCTAACGTGAGCAGTACCGGCTTCTCCCTCGAGTGGCCGGCAGACAGCCTCCTCTCCCCTGCCTTCTACCTCACGTTGGTCTCCCCTCGGGGTCCCGCCTCGACTCTGGAGACCCAGGACAGTAACGTGACATGGTCAGGACTGGAACCCGGAACCTTGTACCTGGTGGAGATTGTGGCTAAGGTGTGTGGGAAAGAAGGAGCCAGAACACAGCTGAAAGTGCGGACAGGTAAGGATGTGTGGACAGACGGACAGGCAGGAAAGCTTGCACAGAGCAGGGCCTGCCTGTGGGGTGCTGGGTGTCCATATCTTTCTCAGCATAGAAGCACCCGACTCACTTTGGGAGGAGATGGTGGTCAGATAACACCTGCTTTTTCTCTTCATTACTTCTTGACATCTGTTTTCCCAGCACGTGACTTTCCTGTCTATGTGGGTGATACTGTAGGCTGCCTTCGCCTCTCAGGGAATTTCCCACACACCGGATGCTGTGTCTAGAGGTTGGGGGGGATACATTTTTTTTCTGAGACAGGGTTTCTCTGTGTAGCCCTGGCTGTCCTGGAACTCACTCTGCCTTGAGCTCAGAAATCCGCCTGCCTCTGCCTCCCAAGTGCTGGGATTACAGGCGTGCACCACCACCGCCCGGCGAGGTGTACATTCTTTAAGTGATGCCTAAGATGACCTATTGGGGTGCGATAAAAACAGCTCGTGGCCATCTGGAGGAGAGGGAGTTTGGTGGTGTTTGCGTAGTGAGGCAGGAAAAGCCCTTGAGTCTGAGCCAAGTCAGGAGACCTCCGATGTTCTCCTTCTCTCTAGAAGGAAGGGGGTGTACTTAAGACGAGTCCCATTTCTGCTCCTACTGTTGCCTCTGCTAGGACTCTTCCCTTAAGTTGCGTGTGCCTCTGGACATGGTCCTGGTCCCTGGGTACTATGACAACAGTGTCATCCCCTACACCCCAGGGATATGGGGTTTGAGGCTCATCAGGAACAGTAGTGAGATGGCTTTACAGTTTGTCTTAGGACGGAAGGAGAGTCTCTTGGGAGGTGTGCTCGAAGTCACCAGGGGGGAGAAGGTTGTCATGCCCATTCGATGTCCCACGCCCCTTACATGGAGCAGACATGCCACAGACATTCGGGGAAGGGGCGGCATGTGTCAAGACCGACGTGTCAGAAGCCGGGATGTGTCTGGGAACATGAGAGACACACGTTCCATGGTTTCCTGGGAGCCCCAAAGGCAAAGGCTCACAGAGAATAAATAGACCAGGTCAAAGCGGGGCCACCCTTAGAGGTGGGAAAGGAGCCGACAGAACAAGGCCCCCAGTGAGGCATAGGCTCGGAGCAGAGGCTTGGCATTGAGGTACGTCTGGTTTATACTGTGGCCCTGTCTTAGTCAGGGTTTCTATTCCTGCACAAACATCATGACCAAGAAGCAAGTTGGGGAGGAAAGGATTTATTGGATTTATTGAGCTTACACTTCCATGCTGCTGGTCATCATTAAAGGAAGTCAGGACTGGAACTCAAGCAGGTCAGGAAGCAGGAGCTGATGCAGAGGCTATGGAGGGATGTTTCTTACTGGCTTGCTTCCCCTGGCTTGCTCAGCCTGCTCTCTTATAGAACCCAAGACTACCAGCCCAGGGATGGCACCACCCACAATGGGCCCTCCCACCTTGATCACTAATTGAGAAAATGCCCCACAGCTGGATCTCATAGAGGCACTTCCCCAACTGAAGCTCCTTTCTCTGTGATAACTCCAGCCTGTGTCAAGTTGACAGACAAAACCAGCCAGTACAGGTCCTGACAGTCTCTGGGTACCTGTTTCCTCTCAAACTGTCCTGGTTTGCTAGCCAGCTGCCTGGCTTGCAGTGAGGCCTCAGGGGATGCCAGCCAGCTGCGTGCTGGTCCACATCCTTTGGAGCCTGGTGGGCCATGGCTGTGGGCCGCAGGCGGCTCCTATTCCTTCTTTGGAACCAGGACAGCTTTGATGTTCCTGTAGCCGGCAGGGCCACTGAAATGACTGTCTGTGACCTCGTCCTGCAGTGGCTCAGAAGCTGGCTGGTAAAGTCCGGGTCACAGGCATGCAGTACTCAGAATCCTTCCGCAATGCCAGCAGCCCGGAACATCGAGAGTTCGTACAGTTCTTCTTCAGAACGGTGAGTCAGCGTGGTCATTCCTACTTCCCAGGAATAAAGGAAGGAGGCAGGGGGGACTCTAGACACTTCCAACTAGGGATAAGACCCGTGGGTCTTGTGGATTACCTGTTTCTGGGGGAAGCTGAGCCAGACTCCAGCAGGTCTGAGCATCCTGAACTGTCTGTCTGAGGAGGCTAGCCTGGATGACTTAGTGAGACCGGTTTCGAAATTCATAAAGCAGAAAGCTAAAGGTGTTACAATGTTTACCTAGAACTCACCGGACCCTAGGTTCCATGCCCTGTAATATGTATGCACTGAATGCATGTGGGTGCGCGCACACACACACACATACACACCTACACAGGCATAAATGAATATTTAAAAGTTAAGCTCCATTTCAGGTATCATGACAGTCTTAAGCGTGAAAATCCAGTGGTTTATATTGTTTGAAAACATCTGCAGCTACCACCAAAATTTCAAAATGTTTAATTAATTTCCTCAGTGGGAACCATGTACCCATTCCAAGCTACTTCCCCCCCCCGCCCCTTCCCCCAGCCCTAGATTGTATAACTTTTACAAGAATAGATAAAGCACTTATAATATAGTGATGTTATTTATCTGGTGGACACTTCAACCTAGCCACAGAATTTGAGTTTTAATGGCAGGGCTGGACAGTGCCACCTAGTGTTGGTTCTGATAAACACACCAGTATGTCCAGAAGCCAATGGGTGCTACTCTGGCTTCTCATGTGGACCATGCAGCCTCAGGAGCTGTTCCAGTCTGGCTCCAGAAGCTCTAAGGCCCTGCTTTCCTCATCCTGGATTTCTCAGATCTCCAACTACCTGGATCCACGAGTCCTCAGAGGTGACGGATAACATGCATCACTGGTCTTTAGAAAATGACGGTTGTATATAAAATAAACAACAGACGCTGAACCCCGTCCTGCTTTGATGGCTCAACTGCGGCTGTTCCAGCTCCATTCCAAGTTTCTAGATTAACCTTTCCTTTTAAAACCATTTCTCGCCGGGCAGTGGTGGTGCACGCCTTTAATCCAGGACAGCCAGGGCTACACAGAGAAACCCTGTCTCGAAAAACCAAAAAACAAACAAACAAACAATAAAACCAAAAAGGAGGTGGGGGTGGGAATATGTCCTGAAGCATTAGAGGTAAAGAAATATTCTAGAAAAACAGAGGTAGTCTTCCTCCTCGGGACCACTCAGCCTCCTGCTCTCCCTACCTCTGAGCTAAGAGCAGGCCATTGGGAGCTTCTGTGGTACAGGCTTGTATGAACAGGGTTCTACTGGCGTTGCCCCCTGTTCACCTCCAAGGCAGCTGTCTGCAGCTGTTGGCTGTTGGTAGGGAGAGATGGCTCCTCTGGGCATCATCAGTACCTGAAGGCATTTGGGCTGGGCCGCAAGGGCCAAGAACTGATCTGAGAATTGGACCTTCTTGCCACAAGCCTGTCCTGGCTGCCAGGCAGAATACCAGGAGTATTAGGACACATGGCCTGTGACCTCAGCAGACAGCCCTTCTCACACAGCCTGTTTCTCCCAGGTGCGGGACTCTCTGCCAGCCACGCTGCGGGAGCAAATGGATGCGGGCAAGATCCGCATGGACATCATCAACATCACAAATGGCAGTGTCGTGGTGGAGTTTAATTTGCTAATGACAGCAGACCTGGATGTCAGGGAGGTGTCTGCCGGCTTCCTCACTGCCCTACAGAACACGTCGATGCTGGAGGTGGTCAGAGGTGAAACCTTTATACAAGGTATGCCGGGGCTGGGCTCGGCACTGATCTGCCCCAGTCAAAGTCAGCCGTAGCTCTTGGTTAGGAAGATGTGTTCTGAGCGTTCTCGAGGGGATTCCCAGGAGCTGTCTGAAGCATGGCGCGGCTTCCTTGTCTTTCTTACTGCTACCATGATATTAGCGTTAAAAATCAAAAGTTTGGGCCTTCTAAAACATCAGGGATGTTCCCTTCCCTGTCACCGGGGACTTTGATAGGCTGAGAACAAGTAGGTGTCTCTGGGAAGTCAGACTGTCCAGGAAGAGTCCACAGAGATCCTAGCAAAAGTACCGGTGAAGAAAATAGGGAGAGATGGGCAGTTTAGACTCTTCCCTCCTCAGATGTAAAGAAAAACAACAATTGGCTCACATATTTTATTGAGTCAGGGTCTCACTATAAAGCCTTGGTTGGTCTGGAACTCACTCTGTAGACCAGGCTGCCCTTGAATTCACGGAGATCTACCTGCCTCTGCCTTCAAAGTGCTGGGGTAAAAGTGTGTGCCAACATGCCTGGCCCTAGATAGTGTTCTTCTTCTTCTTCTTCTTCTTCTTCTTCTTCTTCTTCTTCTTCTTCTTCTTCTTCTTCTTCTTCTTCTTCTTCTTCTTCTTCTTCTTCTTCTTCTTCTTCTTCTTCTTCTTCTTCTTCTTCTTCTTCTTCTTCTTCTTCTTCTTCTTCTTCTTCTTCTCCATCTTCCTCTTCCTCTCCTTCTCCTCCTCCTTGTTCTTTCTCTTCTTCCTCCTCCTCTTCTTGTTGTTTCTCTTCCTCTTTCTCCTCCTCTTCTTTCTCTTCCTCCTCTTTCTCCTCTCCTTGTTTCTCTTCCTCCTCTTCATCTGATTTGTCTTCTTCATCCCCTTCCTCTTCTTTGTCCTCTTCTTCCTCTTCCTCCTCCTATTCTTCCTGTTTTTCTTCCTCCTCCTCTTCATCTTGTCTTCACCTTCTTCCTCCTCTTCCTCCTCTTTTTCCTTCTCTTCCTCTTCTTCCTCTCTTCTCCTACCCCTCCTTCTTTGGTGAAGTCTTTAAATTGAATGTGTTTTTTAATTTGAACAATGAGAAGACTTCCCTCAGTAAACTCAGGCTTTCAGAGGAAAGGACTGAAATACTCGAATCACCTAAAAGTATCAGTCCTCCTGTCAAGCAGAGTAAAGTCGCTATTGTAGAAATGATAGAAGAAAATTTCCCCCGACAAAGTAGTGAAGAGTTAACAGCCTGAGCGCAGAGTGAGACCACACAGAGATGACAAATACGGAGCCTGACAGCCCAGTGTGCACAGGACACTAAGAGACAAAACCCTAAAGCAGGACAAGCCACTGGCAAGTCGTGTGATCACCTAGGACATGACTCCCTTTGTCCAGGTTACAAAAGGAAGAAATAGTATAAACAAAACCGAGTTAAAACAAGCCAGCTCCCAGATTCTCTGCTCCTAACAAAGCATGCTGAGCCAGTGCTGTGGAGTTTGCGGGGTGGACTGATGGGGTAGGATTTCCTCACCTTCTTTGGAAAACCAGTGATACAGTGGTCCACAGGCATCTTCCTCATTGGCTTGGCAGTGCATTCTGGGACTTTGTCCTGAGAGAAGGGACCTCAGTTCAGTCCATAGTTACTGCAAGGATAGCCATCTTCAAAGCATCTTCCAAAACAATTGGAAGTGACTGATAGTCTGGGCTAAAGGGTATGCTGAATTCCTTCCACAGCATAGGCGTAGGCTGTTGTCAACTATGAATGGGTTTGTTGAGGTGTAAGGTGCCGGAAGGTCATATGCTCAGTTACAGTGGGGTATCACATGTAAGTGCACATATATGTGTGTATGTGCTGAGCGGGCACATGTGAGTATGCACGTGTGTGAGAGTGTGTATGTGGACATGTGTGTGCCTGCCAGGTAAGTGTGCTACCACTGAGCCACAGTCATGGTCCTAGAGTCTGCTTAGTAAAGACCAGAAGGAAACATGACCCTGTGACCCTGCAGTCTGTGCTTTTTGCACTGAGTTGTTTCAGGTCCCTGTTCTGCAGGAGCAACAGACTGATCGGACAGAAAGATGGAAGGCACAAGGGAGGGGGTATAGGAGGGTCTCCTGGGCTCAGGGCTTTGCTTCTCAGGCCTCCAGTTTTGTGCAATGGCTGTAACAGTGAGCTGGCGTGGGTTCAGCTCTGTGGGAACCCCGTCCCTGTCTCATAGCTGTATTCTAGATTAGCCCTGGCTCCCCACTCCCACAGCAACCCCCACCTACACTGAAGAGCCTCATGGACGTCTCTGAGCTTGCCATATCCACATGGCCTGTTGTCTGGATATGTTTCCACCTTGCCTCCCGAGATGTGCTGTTCCAACAAGACTGCATCAGCTGACGGCTCTGCCCACCCCAGGGCCACTCACTGGTCCACCGTGGCCTCTGCTCTTCTCTCAATGCTTTTCAGATTACAATGAGTGTGACATGAGGGAGGATGACTGTGCCCCTGGGACATGCAGGAACACCTTCGGGTCTTTTACATGTAGCTGTGATGGGGGAGGACCTGACTCACAGGTGGAATATTCTGGAAGATCCTGTGATGGTAAGTCTTATAAGCCTTTTTTGGAACAGTCTCATCATCTCTCCTAAGGATGCTCGTTCCTGAGGGGGAAAAAGGGGCCTTTGTCCAAAGGAAGTCAGCCTATCTTTTAATGACCTAGACAAGTTTTCTGTATGTGTATGTGCACATGTGCAAACATGTATATATGTGTACATGTGCATGAATATGTGTATTTGCATGTCCATACATGTAGGGTGTATATGCATATACATGTGGAATATGTGTTGGGTATGTGTTTGGTGCGGTGTATTGTATGTATGCATGTACTGTGTGTATGTGCATATGTGTGTGGGTTTGCATGTCCACGTATATAGGGTATATATGCATATACATGTAAGGTATGTTTTATGCATGTATTTGGTGTGGTATATTGTGTGGGGCATGTAATATGTACATGTATGTATGTATGTATGCACATGTACTGCTTGTGTGTATGTATGTGTGTATTGTATATGTGTGCATGTGTATATGTGTGTATCTATGTATGGGGGTATATGTGTGTGTGTGTGTGTGTGTGTGTGTGTGTGTGTGAGAGAGAGAGAGAGAGAGAGAGAGAGAGAGAGAGATTGCATTAGTGTGGTATCTGTGTATGCCTGGCCCTCCCTCGTCTTTCAAATGTATCCAGGGAGGGAGAAAACCACTTGTATAAGTCAACAGTGTCTGGGAGAGGGGACCTGCTTTGTCTGGGGAAGCAGAGAACAGAGAAGGTCAGGTCATGTTGGAGCTGGCATCAGGGACCTGCCAGGTGGGTACAAGCATGCAGTCAAGACTGGCTGAAACTTGGGAGCCTGCAGGAATGGGGGGTAGAGGGAGGTAAGCTGCCCAGGAATGTGGGTGACGTCTACATGGGAGACCTTCCAAGGGTTCCCCGAATGTTACAAAGGTGTGAGTTTGGGGGCAAGTAGGAAGCCAGGGCAGGAGCAAGGGGTGTAGGCTCCCGAGGGGACACTTTAGGACTCTACTTAGAGATAGGTCTCGGAGACTCGGGGGCAGGTTACTTGCTCATTCATGCCTAGCACATCCATGGATGGCACTTGAGGGCCAAAGAATGCCGAGCAGCCTGGTCTGTGCAAAATGTGGGTTCACTGCGGCTGGAGCCTGCAGCTCCTGTGTAGGGCTGCCTTAGAGCACAGATGTCTACTCTGTTCCTGCAAGCCCCAAACAGCCTCATCCTCAGCCCTTGTCTCCTTGGAACCTGCAGGCAGCTCTTCTGGCAACACAGCCCAGACCCCAGGCTCAGAGCGGCTCTCTACCCCAGCAGGAACTAGGGATGCCCCTGTGCCAGATGCCAGCACTGTACCCCAGGACCTGCCCCTGCGGCTGAACCTGACGGACGCCGTTAGTGTGTCCTGTGAGATTGAGACGGTGGTCATCGCCATCCAGAAGTGCTTTCTGCAGCAGGAGGCCATACCCGAGGCCTCCCTGTACCTGGGAGAGCCTTCCTGCAACGTGAGCAGAAGTAACAGCACACATGTGTTCCTGGTGGCTGGCTGGGGCAATTGCGATACCCTCATGCAGAGCGTGAGTACACGTGACTGTGAGCCACCCACTGGGAGGGACCTCAGTGTGGGGAGGGCTTGCACCTGGTAGGGAGACCAGGGGGGCTCTTCATGCCTGGACCTCTGACTTCTAAGCCAGAGACCCTGGAAGAGGACGTCAAGACAGGCCCACAATGTCACAGTTAGCACACTGGAATCCTGAGGTAGGTGCAAGACCCACGCTGCAGAATTCTTCTGGTGTAAAGAACCTGGGGTTGGCCAGGGTCAGTGTTTAAAGAGTGTTTGTTTTCTTCCCAAGCAGGATGGAAAGGTAAGGTAGGAAAGGTGGGAACATGTGTGTGTGTGTGAGTGCATGCATATTTCTATGCATGTGGAAAAGGTGGGAGCATGTGTGTGTGTGTGTGTGTGTGTGTGTGTGTGTGAGTACATGCATATGTCTATGCATGTGTGAATGCATCCGTATACACATTTATGTATGGGTGTGTACGAGCATGCATGTGTGCGGTCCGGTTCCTGTCACTGTGACAAAACACCCGAGGCAAATCCACGTCAGGGAGGGAAAGGTTTGCTTTAGTCACACTCAGAGGTTTCAGTCCACGGTTGGTTGACTCCGTTGCTCAGGGCAGAAGAACACGGTGGAGCAAAGCTGCTCCCCTCGTGAGGGGCCGGAAGTGGGGGAGGCAGAAAGGGGGAGGGGCAGAGAGAAGAGAGAAGGTGGGGAAGAGGAAGAAAGAAAGGAGGGGAGAGAGGGGAGGGAGGAAAGGTGATGTGGAGGAGGGAGAAAAGGGGGAGATAGGGCAAGTGAGATTGGGTAGAGAGTTAAAGGGAACCAAGGAGGGAAGGAGAGAGAGAGAGAGAGAGAGAGAGAGAGAGAGAGAGAGAGAGAGAGAGAGAGAGAACCAGCATATACTAAGATCCAAGTGCTCCGTTGAGCCCCACCCCCACCCCCACCCCAAGGTCCCGCTTCCTAAAGCCTCCTAGTTGCCCACAAATGAGCAGCCACTGTGAGGGGCCCAGCAGAGCCACAACAGCCCCTCGTACGTCTGAGGAACATTCACCAGGATGCCAACCTTAAGGCCATCTCTGCATGCCGGGCTGTCCCCAGGGAGTCAGCAGAGCCGGCAGATGGAGGCCCGGGGTCCCCTCTGCTCTCAGAGGCAAATATCTAATTTGACAGTTCAGTCCAGCTGGGTTTGGGGAACGCTGAGAGGAAAGAGAGCACACTGATGAGATACAGCATGACATGGTCAGTTATAGGGTGACCCATGGACAGACGGAGCCATGTCCGTGATTGGTAGGCTGGTGTCCTTTTGGTGTGTAGGATAGAAGCTAGATAGAGGTAGAGATAATGCCTAACATGAAAATTTCTAGCAGGTGACATCGGGGACATTTATCAGGGGATAACCCTGCGGTCCCTGCAGTTGGGGCCCAGGGCACCCTCAGACCCAGGAGATCACTGATATCCCATCTGTTTGTGCTTAGAATGTGACCACCACAGTGGTGACGACCACGCTGAGGAACGACCTGTCCCCAGAGGGTGTCATCCACCACCTGCAGATCCACAGTCCCATCCACTGTGCCTTCCAGAATGACCTTCTCACTTCCTCGGGCTACACCCCACACTGGGGGTGAGTGGGAGCGCCTGCCCTCCACACAGCTTGGGGTCCCTCTGGCACCTCTGCTTGAAGGCTCTTCAGGCGCCAACCCTCCGAGGGCTTTCTTTTCTTTTCTTTTCTTTTCTTTTCTTTTCTTTTCTTTTCTTTTCTTTTCTTTTCTCTTTTCTTTTCTTCTCTTCTCTTCTCTTCTCTTCTCTTCTCTTTTCTTTTCTTTTTTTTATTTTATTTTTTTATTTTTCTGAGACAGGGTTTCTCTGTGTAGCCCTGGCTGTCCTGGAACTCCCTCTGTAGACCAGGCTGGCCTTGAACTCAGAAATCTACCTGCCTCTGCTTCCCAAGTGCTGGGATTAAAGGCGTGCGCCACCACTGCCCGGCTCTGAGAGCTTTCTTGAGTCTGATTATACAAGTGGACAGAACTTGGGCCAACTTCCCCCGTTTCTGTCCCCAGTCCTTTGTAGGATTAACTAGAGAAGACCAAATACCCTCTCTTTGGTCAATCAGCTAGGAAGAAGAGCTTCTAGGCAGCAGCCCCCAGCTCCTCAGACTGCAACCTCCATCACAGCCACCTTCCCCACGGCAACCTCCCACACAGAGAGGAGTCTGTGGCTCCTGGCCGCAGCCAGCTGTGCACGCATCGCTCTTGTCACCTGTGGGTCTTCCTTGACTTCTGTGCCTCCCCAGAATCACCTTTGGTGTGGAGGAACTGGAAGAAAGGACTTCATAGAGCAGGTTTCTCAGAGCCTTTCCCCACTGCAGGGTCTACACCATCATCGAAGACCTCCACGGTACCGGAAATTTTATCTCCGAAATGCAGTTGTTCATTGGCGATTCTCCCATACCTCAGAACTATAGCGTGTCCGCCAGCGACGAGATCAAGATTGAGGTGGGGCTTCACAGGCAGAAGAGCAGTCTGAAGGTCGTGCTGACTGAGTGCTGGGCCACGCCCTCCAGCAACGCCAAGGACCCCCTCACCTTTGGCTTCATCAATAACAGGTAGAGGCCACGCCCCCTTGCCCAGCCCCTTTGCCTATTCGGACCCGTTGGAATTTCCAGGCAAACTCCGAGTGGTCTGGGTTTGAGCTAGATGAGGCAGCAGCCCGTGGGGCTTCCGTGGAGGCTAAAGGACGCCTGTGGGAGGCAGATGCTCGCACGGATCGTGCCTGAGCAGCAGCCAGAAGAACAACTGACTTAAGGTGCCACGTTCCTTCCCCCAGCTGCCCTGTCCCCAACACCTACACCAGTGTGATTCAGAATGGCAACTCCAGCAAGGCCCAGCTCAAGCTGAGAATCTTCTCCTTCATCAACAACTCCATCGTCTACCTGCACTGCAAGCTACGAGTGTGCATGGAGAGCCCCAGGAACTCATGCAGGATAGTAAGTGCTGACTCCGCCTTCTGCTCCCCCACCCCCAGGGGAGGGCTTTCTTCCTTGGACGAAGAACAGCCCCATGTATGAGAACGAGGGGTGGTGGGGAGGGGGAAAGGGAGGACGCAGGACAGGGAGTGGCACATTTTGGGTGTGTTCTTCCTGGATTTCTGTTGTTAACTTTTTGGTCAGCATGCAAAGAAATGAGTGTCATGGTGACATTTTCACATGTATTTGTTGCTATGCTTTGTTATTTGCCCCCAACTCCCCTTCCTTCCCCCATGGTTAGTTTTCTGCTCACATCACATATACACACACATATTCTGTACATATCACACATCCATACACACCTACATCCACATATACATGTACATACATACACACATATATGTACAAACATATACATGCACATATATACCATATACACACACTCAGACATACCACACACACATACATGTACATACATACACATACATATAGAAACACATGCATGTACATATATACACCATACACACACTCAGACATACATATACATATACATACAGATACACATACATAGTTATACACAAAGCACATACACATATACATATATACATATATACATATAAGCACACATATACATATATACAAACATACATACACATGCACGCATACATTCATATACATAGACACAAACATATATGTATACATACCACACATACACATATACATCCATATACACACACATAGACATTCACAAAGCACATACATACACATATATACATATATATACACAAGCACACATACACATATATACAAACTTACATGCACACATAAATATATATACATATATAAACATACATGCACACATAAACATGCACACATACACATACCCATGCATTCATATACATACACACAAACATACATGCACATACACATATATATACAAGTATGCATATACTCATACATATATATAAACATAATACACACATGCACATACATATATATATATACAAACATACATGCACACATACACATGCACATGCATTCATATACATATACACAAACATACATGCACACATACACACCACACACATATATGCACTCATACGTACACACAGACCATTACCTTCTCTTTTCCCTTCTTCTTCCCTTCAGACCTGTTGCAGCTATACCTGAGCTTTCTGTTGTAGTTTGCTTTCTATTGTAGTGATAAAATTCATGACCAATAGAAACTTGGGGAGGAAAAGATTTCTAACTTATAGGTAATAACTCATCATCAAAAGAGGCCAACTCAGGAGCTCGAATAAAGGTAGAGGATTGCTTCTTACTGGCTTGCTAACCTGGCTTGCTCGGACCTAGGAATGGCACTGCCCACAGTGGGCTAGGCCTTTCTATCTTAAATAGCAGTGAAGAAACTGCCCCACAGCTGTGCCAATCTAATCAAGGTGAGCCTTCAGTGGAGGTGCTCTCTTCCCAGGTGTGTCAACTTGACAACAAAACTAGCCAGTCCTGTCACCCCACCCCAGTTATCTGTGATACCATTCCCCTCCGAGGACACTGAAGCTTATGTGTGAAACGTTACCTTAACCTAATACCATTTTGGCCGCTCTCAGCCTCCATAGCATCGTTTTCGCTCCTTGGGTGCAGCATCTACAAGGAGCGTATGAATGATTTGCTTCTTCATCCAGACTGTGTGTGTTCCTCCTTTGGGAGTCATGCTTGCTACTGTACCCGTCTCCGATGGTGACAGACTCAGACTTTGGGGTCTTTCCAAGCCTTTGGCCATTAGCAGGGTGTGGCTGAGAGGCACAGCGCCCCGGATAATTCAACCACCCTGCTTTCTCACACAGTGGCTTCTACCGCAGGCACAGATGAGTCTCCGGGTCACTCACTGCGGGGCATTCTCCAGTTTGCGCCTGGAGCCAAAGTCCTCAGAAGCACAGGGCTAGAGGTTATAGCTATGTTGTCTCTGCCCTGACCTTGCTCCCCTCCCCCACCTAATTCCTTTAGATCAGGGCCTTCCATAAGTTCCCAAGGCCGCCAGACAGACAGTGCTATAACGGCTCAGCAGTTAAGAGCACTGACTGCTCTTCTGAAGGTTCTGAGTTAAAATCCCAGCAACCACCTGGTGGCTCACAACCATCCATAACAAGATCTGAAGTGTCTGGAGACAGCTACAGTGTACTTACACTAAATAAATAAATCTTTTTAAAAGAGAAAAGAAAAAAGCACACTACTGAGTGAACTGGGAACCCATAGCGTTGGCAGGCTGGGTCCCCAACTGCTCAGGAGACTCTGCCAAAGCCTTGCCCAGTTTCTTGTGGCTTTGCCATTCCCTGACTTGTAGAATTTCTTTCTTTTTATGCACACAGATCCCTCTTCGTGTTAGGTCTCCCCTCCAAGGGGTGGGGGTGCACAGGGGTTAGAGTTCATCTTAACCTGCTCATCTTTTCAAATGAGGTCAACTGGCCAGTTTTGTGTAAACTCAACACAGGCTAGAGTAATTTGAGAAGAGGGAACCACAACTGAGAAAATGCTTCCGAGGGCTCAGGCTGTTGGCAAGCCTGGAGGGCATTTTCTTAATTAGTGATGGATGGGGGAGGGCCCCGCCCACTGTGGGCGGAGCCGTGCCTGGGCTGGCAGTCCCGGGTTCTATAAGAATGCAGGCTGAGGCGGAGCAGGCCAGTAGGCGGTGTTCCTCCATCAGTGTCAACTCCTGGCTCCGGCTTCCTGGTTGGGTTGAGTTCTCCATCTGGCTTCCCTCAGTGAACTGTGACTCTGGGTATGTAAGCCAAACCAACCCTTTCCTTCTCAAGTTGCTTTTGGTCATGGTGGTTCACCACAGCAATAGAAACCCCCTAAGACAGTCAGGGTTAGAAAACTGGGGTTAGGATGCCAACTTTTTCTTGGAAGACCGTAGTGTGTGTTGGGTATCCAGGAAGAAGACTGCTACATACTGTTTCGAAGGCCCGCCTGAGCCCTTGGAGGACACAAAAGGAACTCTAGGTTGTGCGGTTAAGGCATGGTCCTGGGGAAGGTTTAGAGACTCATGTGTCTGCCATCTTTCCTCTATGTGTACCCACTACACGCCTCTCACCCTCGAGGTGGTGTCCTGTTTGTGTTCATCAAGCTGACACAAGCTAGAGTTGTTTAGAAGAGGGAAACGCCTGCATCTGATTGCTTGTATGCAACTGTAGGGCATTTGCTTGCTTAATGATTGATGTGGGAGGGCCCAGCCCTCGAGCCAGTGCAACCCTGGGCATGTGGTCCGGACTACAGAGAAAGCAGGCTGAGCAAGCCTCGGGGAACAAGCCAATAGGCAGCGCTCCTCCATGGCCTCTGCTTCAGCTCCTGCTTCCATTCTTGGCTTCCCTCAATAGACGGCGACCCAAAATACGCCAAGGGGACAATCTCTCTCCTCCACAAGCTGCATTTACCCCTGGTGTTTCATCAGAATAGACATGCTAACTAAGACAGGCGGTGTCCCACCAGAGCCCACTGTTAAGGGTCCCCTGCTCCCACATCTAGACTCACCCACCTAATGGGTCAACACCGTGCTCTAGAGGACCAAACGATCAGGGTCAGACGGGGAAAACCCAAGACAGGGCGTTTGCGCCCTGAAAGAACCATTGAGACTAAAGTGAGGTTTCTCTCTTCAAAACAGAGCTGCAACGACTTCCGGCTGCTGAGGAGCCTCGAACCCTTACACCAGATGACCTGGGGGCCCCTCCATCGGTCTGAAGGTGAGTCCCCTGGGTTTCAACAGCAAGGAAACTAGCCCAGCCCAGCCTGGAATATGGGGCTTTAAAGATTTCTTTTTTTCCTAAGAGACTCAACAGCAGTGGCTAAAAGTTTCCTCAAGACTCTTCTGGGGCTCGTGTGGGGTTAGAGAATAGGATTCGTCCCTCTTGGCCACCCTGAGAGGTGCGGTTGACTTCTGTGGCCATGCTGTGGGGAAGAATCCTAGCTCCCGGAAGTCCAGGGCATTGAGTTTCTGTCTCCGCTCTATAGTAGGAGAGTTTTCCGGCTTTAGTTACCCCCATGGCTGTCTGGAGCAAAAACCACGGTCCCCAACCTCCTGGGCAGCTGCGAACGGCTGGGGAGGTCAATCCTGGCCAGTGAGAAAGGACAGAACACACTAGAGCCTCTTAAAGGGCCATCCTGTGTCAGTCCTGGTCACTTCCTTCTTCCTTGTCCCCCCTCCCTCCATGTCATCTCGTTTTTATACCTGAGATTTAAGCTTTTCTCGATGCTCGGGCTGTTTTTCTATGATTTCTCCCTCCTAACCTTTGCCAATCTTGTACCTCTCTGCATTTTCTTATGCAACAGCCCCTGGGATTCAGGCTCAGGCTGGGAGTTAAGATTCAGGCTCAGGTGGAACTGGTTTTCTGCTAAGTAAGCAGGGGAGTCGGCAGGCAGGACCTGGCTAGTGTTTCTCATCTCTTGCTTTTCATCCAAGCATTGGGAAAATAAAGGCTTAGTCATAGTTGCCAAGGACACCCAACACGCACACGCACACGCACACGCACACGCACACGCACAGCCACTGACCGGTCCCAAGAGTGTTCCAGACCCAGGTGGGGGTCCACAAATGATTGCTGATCTAGGCTCTGAGACCCAGGTGGGGATGCTCAGGTAACTGCTGGCCTAGGTTCAGAAACCGCATGGCTTTTCTCAACTCCTCATCCTCTTAAATTGCTATAGAGAACTGGTCGACCTGGGGCCCCAGTAAGAAAGAGTATAGATGTATCATGTGATCTCATGAATAGAAGTGGAGCCTCTTCGTTCATTGATGGATGTGGGGGAAATGTCAAGAGTGAGAGGCATTGGGCTTGGATAATAGACCTGAGTTTGAACCTAGGCTGCCCCCTGAGCTGTGTGGTCTTTGTGATGGATATTATTGACTGTCCCCACTACCAGCTATCCATCCATCCATCCATCCATCCATCCATCCATCCATTCTCTGTTCATCCTGTATCTTTATCAATTCACCTAGCATTCACCAAAGTATCCATCTATACGCCATTTATGGATGTATTTAATCTTCATTAATCCATCCATTCACATATTCACCTAGCTCATTAGTCTACTACTCATCTGTCCATCATATGTTCACCACACTTGCAGACAGACAAAATAGACAGGCTTCTCTTCATCCATTATGTGTCAGGAACCTTGGTTCTCCTTTAGAAGGTTGCAGTTAAAGCAGATTGCCCTGCCTACCTCCCGGGGTTGTATCTAGTGTGAAATAAGGTCCTTTGAGAGTCCCTAATATGAGAGGCTCCCTTAATTTAAAACCTGGTCAATATTGATACTTTGGGGATATTAAACATACTAGTTCTCATTCTTCGCCTGTGGAAGCTTCTGGATAAGAATTGATTGTTGCCATTTGTAACAAGCAGAGGTCTACACTAGGCCAGCGCAGAGTATATTGTAGCAAGAGAGACTGATGTGTCTCCAAAACTGTCACCTACCTTCTCCTCACCCGCTTTCTTGTTGTCTTGTAGCTTTCATTTCCACAACATTCTCAAACAAATGGGCAGAAAAGCCCCTCTCGGCACTTGTACTTTCCGTTGCTAAGGGCTGCTCTGGTGCAGGAGTGTTAGCAGAAGGGCTGTGGGAGCCTCCAGGGACTCGTTCCTTCAGGGTCTGGCCTCTATCCACACTGTCAACATCACTGCCCCTTCAGGGAAGCATGAGCCTCACCTTGAGATCTGAGAGGATATTTGTGTTCATGTGGCTGAAACTGAACTGCCGTGAACTGGGTCTCAGAGGCAGAGCTGGCTGTTTGTAACCTTCTACTTGTCTTTGTCCCCAAGGGTCAGGGCCATCTTTGTGAGAAAGGCTCTTCCTCCTCCTCCTCCTCCTCTTCCACTTCCTCCTCCCCCTCTTCCTCCTCTTCCTCTTCTTCCTCCTCTTCCTCTTCTTCCTCTTCCTCCTTCTCTTCCTCCTCCTCTTTTTCCTCTTCTTCCTCTTCTTCCTCCTCTTTCTCTTCTTCCTCTTCATCCCCCTCCTCCGCCATGTGCATAAATACATAAGTAGCCTGAGCTGGTGACAAAACACCATGGACTTGGTGCTGTAGGACCATAGTAGGACCACAGAAACTGTATTCTCTCACAGTTCTGCGAACCAGAAGCCTGAGATGGGAATGTGGCCAGGCCCTGCTCCCTCTGAAACCCCCTGCCAAGCATCCAGCCAGCCTCTTCCAAGTTCCATAGGCCGTGGCCCATATTTGGGTTCCCCAGCCCATAGCTACATCTCACTGCCTCAGATTTATAAGAAAACTAGTCCTACTGTGTGAGGGCTCAGCTCCTCCAGTGTGGCTGCATTTTCACTAGTCCCCTCCGCAGTGTCCCTGTCTCCAGATGAGTCCTGCAGTTCATGGATTTGGGCTTTAATGTATCTTTTCCTGGGGGACAAATTTCCACACATGTCTCATATGCACACTGCCTTCTTGAATATGTGCTGCATGCTTTGAAGCCAGTTTGGGAGTGTCCTGTGCCCATTGCTTCAGTAATTGGCTCTTCAACCTGCTTATTTTGTATCACTGGGCAAAGACCTGGGTAGTGTGAGATCACCAGGGCATGTGCAAGTGTCTAGGACAGTTTCTGAGGCCAGCGGACACTTCTCCAGTATCTGAGCTGGTGTTCCCAGTGCCAGGAGAGCTTGCTTCTACTCTGCATGTATGCCAGGAGGGCTGGCTTCTGCTATGTTGGTGCTCTGCATATAGTGGGGGTGTCTCTATTCGAGACACACATGTAGCATGTGGGTTGGTCATGTGTGTGCTGGGGGCTTGCCGGCCATCTTCACTTTTACTCTGCAGTTAGAAGTCTTCTATATGTCCAGTGTCTTTGCACTTATAAAACTTTCCCCTATTTCATGGACAGATGGGGTCTGACTGGAGGACCCACACGGGTCACATTGTGATGTCTGGAGCCTCATGTGAACAGACAGAGGCCCCATGCCAGGGGATACGCCCACTGTGTCAAATTGCACAAGCGTTTCTGAGAGCTTGTTCTTGGTTTCAGGGTTACCTGCTTTGGGGACACTCAGGAGGCAGCCTGGCCTGCAGACCCCACCCTGAGCCATGCTGAGTTAGTCACCCCATCCGTGGTGACAAGGATCCAACTGGACAGGCAGCATCAGGGCAGGGGCTCGTTGTTCTCGAGGTCTGACAGTCTGGGCTGTCACAGTCTGTTCCACAGTGCCAACAGAGCCAGTCTCCTGACTCTGCTGGGAAGAGCCTCCTCCTGGAGGCCCCTGGAGATTGCATTCTAGGGCCAGCTATTCTGTGTCCCTAGGAAGATGACTGACCAGGCAGGGGGGAACCCACATTCCTGGGGAAGTTACACAATTGCAGCTGGGGGTGGTACCCCACCCCAGCAAGTCCAGGCAATAATGGTGCCTGTTTGAAGCTTTGCCAAAAGGGAACCTCAGGACCACCAGGGGACAACTCTGCTGACAGTAACACTCCCTGGGCCACCTCCTAGAAGACAGCTCAGTGTCCGCTGTGGGGCCCAGAAGTCCCATGGGGAAGGGAAATGGGATTTGAGTGCCACAGGCTACCCTGGCTCTTTCCTAAGCAGACCTTCAGCTATACTAAAGGCGGAGGGGAAGGAGAGGGGTAGACATAACCGGGGTCCATCCGTGATCTCTGTTATCGATCCGCTTAATAATGTGTCCTAGTCAAGCACAAAGCATTTATGGGGCCAGGTCACTGGAGGGCAGGCCAGGGGCTGGCTGGTGGCTTGAATCTTTTTTCCTATAATGTGAGGTGTGTGTGTGTGTGTGTGTGTGTGTGTGTGTGTGTGTTATGTGTGTCTCCAGATGTGGGCATCAATGTCCTTCTCTGTCACTTTGTTGTTGTTTTCTTTTTCTTTCTTTCTTTCTTTTTCTTTTTTTTTTTTTTTTTTTTTTTTTTTTTTTTGAGACAGGGTTTCTCTGTATAGCCCTGGGTATCCTGGAACTCACTCTGTAGACCAGGCTTGCCTCAAACTCAGAAATCTACCTGCCTCTGCCTCCAGAGTGCTGGGATTACAGGCATGTGCCACCACCACCTGGCTTGTTGTTTTCAAGACAGGGTTTCTCTGTATAGCCTTGGCTGTCCTGGAACTCACTCTGTAAACCAGGCTGGCCTCAAACTCAGAAATCCACCTGCCTCTGCCTCCCAAGTGCTGGGATTAAAAGCATGTGCCACCACCACCTGGCTCTCTGTCACTTTCTACTTTAGTCTCTTAAGGCAAGGTCACTCACTGTTCCTAGAGTTTTGAGGGTAGCCAGTCCCAGCCATCCTCCTGCCTCCACCCCTACAGCACCAGGAGTCCAGGACTATAGCCTTTATGTGGATTCTGCGGATTTGAATTCGGATCCTATGCTTTTTCATCAAGGTCTCTTTCCTTCTGAGCCATCTCTCCCAGCCCTGACAGCATGGGAGCCACACCCTGCCCCACACCCGCGTCTTCCTAGGCTCCAGCACTGACAGCCTTCGGTCTGTCTCTGCTCTGCCTGTTCTAGAGAGTTCTTATGAATGGGTCTCACTAACCATGGTCCCTCCGTGACTCCCTTACACATGGTCTCCCACATGGTGCATGACATCAGAGCTCTGTTCCTTTTGGTGGCTTGATAATATTCCATCATATAAACTGGGCAGAGTGGGGCTCTTTTGCCCATAGCCCTACCACATGGAAAACTGAGACAGGAGGATTGCTGAGACTGGTGTTATATGCAATGATGTTCCAGGTCAGCTCGTGCTACAGTGTGAAAATGTATCTCAAAACCAACTAACAGGGAAAAAAATCAAACAACCCACTCCATTGTGTATACTGGTCACAGCATACACAATTCGCATACAGATGGACGTTGGGGCCATGTTTCACTCGTTATGAGCAAGGCTGCTATGATTGTAATGTGCAAACAATCATTAAAAGATTTTTTTCCAAGCCGGGCAGTGGGGGCGCACGCCTTTAATCCCAGCACTTGGGAGGCAGAGGCAGGCGGATTTCTGAGTTCGAGGCCAGCCTGATCTACAGAGTGAGTTCCAGGATAACTAGGGCTACACAGAGAAACCCCCTCCATTCTCTGGGGTCTACACTTTCCAGGACTTTGGCTGTTACTCTGGCCTGGGAGAGGCCCTGGTCTCTAATGTGGGTGATAACCGTCCCTTCCCCCTCCCGTGTCTCCCCATGAGGAGCTGTGAGAGGACCACAGAGCTCCTCTGGGCAGAAGCTTCACCTTGCACGCTTGCAGGCTGAGCTGCTCTCACTGGATGGGGGCTCCCGTTCTCCCTTGCTGACCCACAGGTAAACACAGGCCTTTGCCTTGAGGGCCTCAAACCAAATTCCTGGGCAAGCTGCTCAGAAATAGGGATTGAGCCCCTCAGATCCTCTGCACACACACACACACACACACACACACACACACACACCCCGCAATCAAAGCACGTATTTTGCTTCCAAAATATGTTGGAGCAGACAACTTAGATTCTGGGCCAGGAGCCAGCTACCGACGCACGATGGCCCTGACCCTGGCACCTATGTCACCCACAGGTGTACAGGTGTGCGCAAAGCCAGTCCTGGGGACGGGTTACATCATCCTCCTTGCGGCAGCTGCACTTGCGGTGGTGGCAGGGGCTGCGGCCCTTCTGATCTTGCGGTACCAGAGAGTAAGGCAGAAATACAACCTTCGCATCCAGACTGACGACTTCAGCTATCAGGTGTTCTCTCAGTAGGAGACCCAGCTGACCGGAAGATGGGTAAGAGCAAGCATGTCTGACGCCACGTCCTGCCTTGATCGTCACCTCTGGAGATGACAGAGTGGGCTTGGCAAGGGGTAGATCTGTAAGTGACAAACCTCTCCTTCTCCAAAGCGCTGAGAGCCGTCGGAGACGGGGCAGGGACCATTTGCAGGCCAGCGAAGAGTTTTGCCCTTTACACCATGGTTCCTGGAAGCCAGAGGTGGTGCAGTGACCCTGGTACCCAAGGACGGTTCCCAGCCTCGTCCATGAAAGCCTATGTTCACTGGGACAGCCCTTCATGTCCCAGGAGTCTAGCTGGGTGCACCGTGTCACCACGGTGCTCTGGCCAGCATTGATGAGTTAAATTGAAGGTCTTTGGCTGTGAACTTGTCAGTCACCCTGGTTTCTAGGGGACTTTAGTTTGCTCTCACAGAGGACAGTGTCTGCACATAGACCACACACACCCTCCTAGATGCTTCAAACCACCTCTTGCTGAATTAAGGACGCTCACTCGGTGGCGATGCTATATATAAGCACCACACTGTGTGGCTTGAGTAATAATGGCCAGAAAAGTCTGTCCGTGTTTGGAGCAGACAACTTAGATTCTTTTTTTTTTTAATTAATTAATTTGAACTGTGTGTATGTGTGTCGGGGGGAGCGGGGATCAGAAGACAATACACAGCAATGGTTTTTCTCCTTCCACCACGTGGGTTCCAGGGATTAAACTCCAGTTCAATCCCACTGAGCCATCTCACCAGATTCAGGGACACTTTATTTTTTTTGAGATTTATTTTTTTTTCTGAGACAGGATTTCTCTGTATAGTCCTGGCTGTCCTCACTCTATAGACCAGGCTGGCCTCGAACTCAGAAACCTGCCTGCCTCTGCCTCCCAAGTGCTGGGATTACAGGCGTGCGCCACCACGCCCATACGCATTGCCTGGCGAAGTGGTGAGCCTCCATGTGGGTGCTGGGAATCGAACCCAGGTCCTTTGCAAGAAAAGCAAGTGCTCTTAACCACTGAGCCAACTCTCCAACCTCCATTTAAAAAAAAAAAAAAAGCTTTGATTTCTGGTTGGTAGATCTATGGCTTTCGAGCCTGAGGGCACAGAGGGTCCCTCCGTAAACGCCTTTCCCTCCTGTGGACTGATCCTGTGACCGCCTTCCCCACACAGAGCACCCCGTGAATAAGGTCCAGTGGCTGATTCATCGAACACTGACCGGAGTCCAACTCTGGACAGTGTTGTGTCAGCACTTGGGGATGAGACCCTATGATGACAGCCAACCTTCTGCCCCCAAGAGCCCGAAGACCCAGAGTACCACCCCCCAGGCTGGTGACATGCCTGCTGAAGATGTGGACAGAGCCCTGGAATGGCCTTCATCCTCAAACCCAGCACAGACACAGCCCCAATTACCACAGTCTTCCGAGCATTGACATCCAAGCCGCTCGCGTGGCCCCTTGTTCTCCGACAATGACATCCTCACAGACATTTTCCAGTGCCCCTGATGCTCATTCACAAATGGATCCATCTGCTAAACCCTCCGAGTGCCCCGAGTGCCGTTTTCCACACGCGAACACACACTCGGCTCTCCTTATCAGCATGTGACCTTCGCTTGTGCGGCAGTGACTCAAGACAACCTAGGTGAATTCAGGAAGCTTCCTAATGCGTCACAGTCATATGACATGTATGTAACACTCTTGCATGTTTCCCAGCACATCCGTGGACATTTTTTCATGTGATTCCATGAAGAGGAAGGTGGGATTTTCCCCACTCCACCACAAGGAAGCAGGGAAGGGGTGGTGGGGGAGCGTACCATGCTGACAGGTCCTCTACACTGTTGATTTGAAAGACCCGAATTGGGTTACCTAGTTAACACCTGAGGTAATAGTGCCCTCCTTAGTGAATACAGGATCATAACAGGGTTGTAGCTTTTAATTAATATGCTTGCTTATGTTGTATGACTGTAATTTACACAGATCATTTGGGGAAATGAGTCTTTCCATTTGTTGCATATTCTTGGGGGGCAAGAATGACCACTGGGGGTCTGTGTGGTTAGCTGACTTTAAGCAATAAATTTTTCCTGGCACTGAAGTGGTTTCCCGTGTCGCGTCCCTGGGTGGCTCCCTCCGCGTGGCTCAGTTCACGTGACAGGCCATCCTTGAGCACTGGTTCTGTGCCAGACACTACAGCGAGATGCTGAGACGATGCTCCCCAACCCGCCCGATGTAGTATCCATCACTTCTGACATCAGCTTGGCGTCTTCCACTGGTGGTAACTGAGGAAAATAAGATCTCGGGAAACCCACGTCCTGAGCCCAGGACCAGGCAGCTCTTTCACACTTCACCTCAGCCCACGAGGTGCCAGCTGTGAGGACAAACCCCAGGGTTCTGGAGACTGCAGTCCACACATGAGCAGCCCTGTCTCCTGTTGGTGGAGGGGGATGACTGACTTTCCTCACTTAGCGCTCACCCGGGGATCTGGGGGTGAGACTCTCACTTCACAGCTTGGGATATGGATGTATCCGTTAGGTTTTATAGAGTACGTCAAGGAACCAGACCCATCCACTGTCAAATGGAACCAACCTCTCCCTCTCCCTTGTGGGTTTCTAAACATACCTAGGAAGTCCAGACGCTTGTGGGGCTCCCCAGAGGATAATCTTACCTGTTGTGGTTCTTCCTGGGTCCTTGGGAAGGCTCAGCTTGGCCCTGATCTTCCTGACAAAGTCTCTTGTGGTGTGAAATGATCCACAACAGAGATCTGATTGAGGTTGTCTGATGGAGGATCTGTTTGTGCTGGAGGGTGTGGTGGGGGAAGGGGCTGTTAGAGAAAATCTGATGGAGGTGGAAGAGCGGTTAAAAGATCTGTGGGAGGTAGAAGGTCTGATGGAGGACGACTTGATGGAGCTGAAGGTCTGATGAAAGTGGGGTCTGATGGGAGGTGGGTCTGATGGAAGAGGGTGGCCTTTGAGTTTTGATCCACTGCCTGACCCAACATGCAATTCTCCAGCATCACCACTAGATGGCGCGCTGAGCCAAGCCTGCATCCATGGGTAGCGCGAATCCTTGTGTGTTTGCATCAAACACTGCTCTGGCATCTCCTTTTTACTGGATTTGCATCTCCTGACCTTAGAATCTGAAGGTTTTCTGCAGGTCTATGCCTGCTGGCACAGGGCCTTAGGTGACGCTAGTCTTTGAGAATGAGATCCCATAGTTCTCTTCCCCATGCTGACTTACAGGATGTGCGCATAGCATGCGCGGGGAGGGCTCGCAGCAACATCCACTTCACCACAACAGCTGCTTTCCTCAGACTTTTTAGGGAAAATAGTCCCTTTCTTTCCCCCATCTCCATTTAGAAGGAAAAGGTGTTTGGACAAGATTACTAGGAGTCCTTGATCTTTCTGTCAGGTGTTACCGGGACCTCCAATCCAATCCTGGCCACAATGGCTCTTGGTCACCTTGCGCTTAATCTACAAAGTGAAGTCCTGGCTGCTCCGGGCAGTGGCTGGACTGGTAAGGTCACACATACCGGGTTGAGCACAGTGGGCTTACACAGCCTAGAGGGATAGAAGGGGTTAGGTATGCCCAGCACGAATCTCAGGGCCTGGGACAGGTAAGTGGACTCTCCACCGGCAAACCCGGATGTCTCTGGATGGGCCGTTAGAGCTGACTCCTGCTGGATCTTCTACCTCCAGGAGCCTTGGTCAGGCGTGTGGGCATCCAGGGCAGGAGCCAGTGCTGGAACCTGACGTGGAAACATAAGGGTTCTTTGGAAAGTAAGTTGTGTTGGATGGCGTGTTTTGCTGGGGCAAACACGCGAAGGAAAGTTTTGTTAGAGTGGACACAGGTGTGAAAGGCTAAGGCAGGAACGTTTCGCCAGAGCAGACACGGGAGAGGCTGTTCTCCTAAAGCAAGCACGTGGAAGGGCACGTGATGAGGGATTCTTTGCTAACGACACGCGTGTATCAGTCCATACATCGCCTGGTTGAACTGTATATGTGGGGACACCATAGAGAAAAATGCACCAAAGCACTTGTGGTGGTGTACTGCAGCTTCTTGCTGTTTCTGTGGACTCGGGCTGATTGGCAGAGTGATGTCAGCTGAGTCAGACTCACTCACTGAGGCAGGGCACGTGGAGGACACAAGATGTTCGGAGGGAGCACCAAAAGGACCCGACGGACTGTCATGGAGGCTGAGCCTGTAGAGCTGGCTGGACAATGTCCATCGGTCTCACATCATCTCTGATCTTCACTTTGCTGAGAGAGGCTCAGCTGAGAACTTTCCCTGGCGTTCCTGTTGGCCCTAGTCCCTCCCCCCTGCTGACTTGGGCGGAGACTAAGACCTGGCTATCTCTGCTAGGTAGAGCCTCTGCTGCTAATTCATGTCTGCTATCCCTACTCTACCGACCACTGCTGTTGTACCTGTGAGGTGTTTGCAAGTAGATCAAAGCTGCCGCCGCCACTGCTGCCCTGCGCACCGAACTGCTGATTTCCTGACAACGCAGATGGGACTTGCTTCAAAGAACCATTTCTAAACAGATCCACTTACCCCGTGTCCTTTCTTTCCCACTACCTGGTGGATAGTGGGCTAGGAGGGAGGTTAAAGCTTTAACCCCAGCACTTGGGAGGCAGAGGCAGGCGGATTTCTGAGTTCGAGGCCAGCCTGGTCTACATAGGGAGTTCCAGGACAGCCAGGGCTATACAGAGAGACCCTGTCTCTCTGTAAAAACAAAAACAAAAGCAAACAAAGTAGGCTTTTAAAAAATTAAAGTTACAGGAGCCCTGGCTGAGAATGTCACCAGAGCAGCTGGAGTGGCCTCCGGCTCGCCGTGTCCCCATGCGGAGTCCTGGAGCTGCTTCAGGGGAGGAAGTAGCCACTGGGCTTTCGAGCAGTGCCTCTAAATGAGTTAACCTTACAGAAGTCGCTGGCTCCCCCCTGGACGCCATCGTGGTTTTGTTGTTGTTTTTGTTTTGTTTTTGTGGGTTTTTTTTTCACCTTTTTCCTTTCTGTCTATTGAACTATCTATCTAGCTGCTTGCTATTGATCTCAGCCCCAACGGTCCATGGGATTTCCTGGCGATGAATCCTATTTTAAGCTAAGCTGCTGTTGTAGACGGCAGATCTGGGGAATGGCTCATGGTTCTCTTTCTCCAGAGTGGACACCATTATGAATTTAGTTTCCCCAGAGCAGTATGGCTCCCCGCCGTGCAGATATATTAAACCTGTCCCATCCCTTCCCACGGTCACAGATGGTCACTTACCAGATGCATGTCCATTAAGCCAACCCGCATGGGTCTTCCTCAGAGCAGCCGGACCAGGGTACTCTGGGCTGTCTTAGATTTCAGTTCCTGTCTGGAAGTACACTGTAGCTGTCTTCAGACACCCCAGAAGAGGGCATCAGATCCCATTACAGATGGCCGTGAGCCACCATGTGGTTGCTGGGAATTGAACTCAGGACCTCCGGAAGAGCAGACCATGATTTTAAGCGCTGAGCCATCTCTCCAGCCTGCTAAATCAACTCTTGCTGGTGAAGAGTGTAGGAGATGGAGCTTGGGAAAGAGGGGAACACAACATCAAAATCCCCCTCTCAGCTCCATCTAGCCTTTGGTTCCCTGGTTTCCTTGTTCTGGCCACCAGCCTGGTGTTGACTGCTATCCCATCAAGCATGGGGTTTTTTTGTTTTGGTTTGATTTTTCATCTCCTGAGAAGCTGCTGAGCATAAACACACACACACACACACACACACACACACACACACACACACACATTTGAAATAACCAACTTCCTCTCACAAGAAAATATAGACTCGCCAAGATTAATTTTCAGAAGTACTTCATTTTCCCTAAGTAAATTCAACTTAGGAATCTTATTTATTTATTTATTTATTTATTTATTTAGCATGTATCTGGGAATTTCCAAATCATGTTCCAAGGGGCCCTCACTGCACATTTGACCAAATTCTGGCCATAAAAACCTCATCAACCATCCTGCTAATTAAATTCCCCTCAGACTTTTTATTTAAGATTTATTTTTATTTATGAGTACACTGTAGGTGTCTTCAGACACACCAGAAGAGGGCATCAACCCCATTACAGATGTTTGTGAGCCACCATGTGGTTGCTGGGAATTGAACTCAGGACCTCTGGAAGAACAGTTGGTGCTCTTAACTGCTGAGCCATCTCTCCAGCCACCCCACCCCCCAGACATTTTTTAAAACCAAGTTTACAAATTTAATTTATTCCATTTGTTTTGTGAAACTCCCCTACCCCCCACAGACACCCCCCCAACACACACACACACACACACACACACACACACACACACTTGGGTACAGAAGGACCATGGAAAGGTAATGAGTCAGTTGGTGTGTCTTGCTTTTGTTAGTGTGAATGTGGGTGGAGTCCAGGGATGGAACTTGGGGACCCTCTGAGTAATGGGCAAGTGCCTGAGTCCACAGCCGCTCAGTACACAGGTGGCCTCCGGGCCGTGGTACACATCCCAGTTATGCTGATGTGCTCTTCTTGCTTCCGACTTCCTGCTTCCTTGTGACTTAGCATGACTAAGCCACAAGGAAGAGAGGCCAGTCTAGGCTAGAACCAGTGGGTAGGCAGGAGCCACAGGCACTGTGATTGGGGAGCCCTGCCAAGCCTGGCTACCACAGAGATCACAAACACTTTAAACAGAGTCCACTGTGTGACTTGGGGTCCCTGGACTTCCTGGCACATGTTTCTCAAGTTGGGGAAACACCTCTACCTCTACGGCCACAGCCCGAACCAGGGCTGGTCCCCATTCCGAATTGCAGTTGATCTTTCAGGGTACTCTGCTGTGCTCCCTGCAAGCCTGCAGTGAGCTGTCCTGTCCTGGACCTGCACAGCCCGCAGAAGAGCAGACTCCCAGGCCCCATCCAGGGTCCAGCGGATCAGCCCTCCTTTCCTTCCCATTAGCCTGGCATCTCCTAGATAGATACAGTCTACTTCTCTTCTCACCCAGCTCCTCTCTGAATTCTCTCCAAACTCCTCCCACAAGAGGGCCATGGCTCCTATAGGGAAAATCTCTGTGTGTTTTGCCAGTTTGGCAGCTCCTGCATAGAACTAAGTCCCTGGTACCAACTCCAAGCCCAGTGGTTTCCAGCCACTCCCCTGTCCTCTGGGACCAGCTTTTTATATAGGTCCTGGGGATCAGACTCAGGTCCTCAAGGTTGTGTGACAAGCTCTTTACTGACTGGGCCATCTCCTAGCCCTACAGGCAGGATTTTTCATGCTGACGTCTATTGATCTTTTACCGTGTGCCTGGCAGTGCCACGTGACACCTGATGCCCACCAAAACTATCCTTTGCTCTGAAGGGACCCTGACTGTCTGTGGCGCTGGGCAGAGAGGGAGACGCTGGCCTGGCTGTCCATGAGTATCAGTAAACATTGCCCCTGTGTGTGATAGTACTGGGGAAGGGAGCGGCATGGATCTCCCAGTGAAGCCCACTCAAGTCTCAGCATCCAGGGTTATTACTGGGGATTGGTCACCTGGTTAATGATACTTGACTGTCTCACCTCAGCTTCTCAGAGCCCAGGCCCCAAAGATTAAAAACATACACAGCCTGACCCAGAGCCTCAGACATGTAGGACCAGGTGTGCCTATGATCCCATGGTAGTGGCGTCACCCAGGCCCAGGTGGACAGATGCTCATCACATGCTGGTGTGATTAGAGTCAAAGCCAGGGCCCAGACAGCCACAGTAAACTAGACTTGGTCATTCGTCCTTAATATGCCAATAAAAGAAGCAGATAATAGTGCAAAGCTGAGGGCTGAGGGTTATTCAGTGTGGCTACATTGGAAAGAATAAAGGGACCCAGGGACCCCCCAAGTCTTTCTGTGGGGTACTCACATGAGGATCAGGCTTAAATAAAGGGCAAAGCTAAGTAGTCTTGTAGCCTAGTCTTTTGCTACTTTGTGGGATCTTTCCCCTTTTCAACTCCCTAATACTAAATAAGAGAGAAAAAAGCATAGAGGGGAAAGAAAAGAGATCCCTGAAAACCAATCAGAGGTTGGAAGAGCGGTGACATTATCTTTAGACTACTTCCTGCTGGATAGGGGTTTCAAGTTACTTGGGGTCAAGTTTGATCTTTGCTGTCAGGATATCTATGTTCTTCTTGTTTCTGCACTGTGCACAACTACTTAACAAATTGCCACTAACAATCCACCATGCTGCTTGGAGCCCTAACACTTTATGCACCCTCTGAAAAATCCCCAGAATTCCAAACATCACACAATCCCAGAAATGGCCTGCCGCTGGCAAAATCACACCTCTGCTAGAGCACCAGGCAAATCATTGTCACCTGCTGTGGACGGTCTGAAGCAGTCCCACGTCCCCACACCTGGGATTAAAATGAAAGCACATTCCTATCTTTGTGTTTTTTAAAGAAACCAAAATTCTCACTACACAATCTTGTCAAGGTGTTCTCCCACCCACCACGGACCCCCGATGTCTGATATCTAATCTCTCCTTCAAGTCGTAGGAACTGTGTGAAAACACTTCCTGGGACATGAGACTCTTGGGGGAAATTTTAGTTCTTGAGATCCAGTATTTCAAACAGTTTGACAACGTGTCTCTCCCTAACATAGCTCTTCTACGGCCAGAATGGCTTACATCTCATTTCCCAGGACCCCTGAGAACCCGTCTGAAGCGTGCAGGGTCTGAGTGAGTGCCCCTTACTCCTCTGTCATCTTTACTACACCAAGAACGTGTGGTCAGGACCTGAAGGGAGCAAAGGCTCTCCATCCCAGTGCTCAGAGACATGTGCATGCTCAATTCCCAGAGAGACAGGACCTTGCTATGGGGTCCAGCCTCTCCCTGTCCCCAGCTCTGGTTTCCCTTCAGGGTGGGAACCTTGTTCCAACCCAGACTAGGCAGAGCTGAACAAAGGGTCAGGCAATCCTAGCTCGGGGTCTCAGTTGTACAGACTGTAGGTAACTGAGAGAACCAAGGCCGTGGCGGAAGACCTCCTTTGATCATATTCTGCCCCTATACGTTACACTTCTCTAAAAGCATTTATAAATATTCTTTTTAGAGTAGCAGAAATTGCCATCACGCCAGCTGAAGCAAACATGTTGGTAACCATGGTAACTCCACACTGGGCTGAGGCCCCAGGCGGACCAGAGGGAGGTCTGCATGCTACCTGGAAGATGGAGATGTGGTGAATGGATCAGACTGAAACCTTTACTCTTTGGGGCTGGAATTCTTGGTCCTCTTCTAGGGAGGCATTGGTTCCCATTTCACAAGCTCTGAATCTCTAGCAATGACAGTAAATTGTAAGTCATGGGTACCCAGGCTGGGGCTTTTTTAGCGAGCACGGGCCAGGCAGGAGTCTGAGAGTGGGGTATTCTGGGCTTCTTTCTCTAAGCCTGCCCAGACTCTGCTTAGGAATCTGTGCTTGCGGGTTTATGCCAAGATTGATCCCAATGATTTCAGAGTCCAATGAATCCAGGTCTTCTCCCTGGATCTTGCAATATGAGAGACAGAAACAGTCACCAAAAACAAACAAACAAACAAACAAAACGAAACAAACAAAAAACCCAGGACAGTCAAGAGAGAAAGAGATAAATTCCTACTTAGTACATTGGGTGAGAAATCAGTCCGGCAAACCCCCCAACCCCCACAAGTTCAGAATCTGCATCTGCACGGTACAGTTACACAGCAGTTGCACAGGTACTAACCAGCCGTGCTCTGAATCCTCGCCCGCATTGGCTTCCGCAGAACAGGTACGAGGCGACGGTCAGACAAGCAGGCCAGGTTGCAAGTCTCATCCAGATGAGAAGCTGAGTCTGGGCCTTCTCAGCCCTGGGATGATGAGAGAGTCTGGCAAGAGTCTTACGCAAGGCGGAGAAGCCGCAGTACACAGATGTTCCCAGAGAGAGCAGCAGTGAGAGACCCTGAGCTTCCCGGGAGAGAAAAGTCCAGAACTTGACTAAAGGCCGTGCCTTCACTTCATCAGTGTGGTCCTATGGGCTGGAGTTGGGAGAGCCCAGGCATCCATTATCCAAACATGTGAAATCGGTGATGCTTTCCCATCAAAAATGTGTGTGTGTGTGTGTGTGTGTGTGTGTGTGTGTGTGTGTGAGGGGGTGGGGGGAAGTTCCATACCTAACCTCATTTAGTAGTTGGGCTGCTGTGAGGTATAGGAAAAAAAAAAAAGCCAGGTGGTGGTGGTGCACACCTTTAATCCCAGCACTTGGGAGGCAGAAGCAGGTAGATTTCAAGGCCAGCCTGGTCTACAGAGTGAGTTCCAGGACAGCCAGGGCTATACAGAGAAACCCTGTCTCGAAAAAAACCCAAAAAAACAAAAAACAAAACAACAACAACAACAACAACAACAACAACAAACCCAACTTCCTCTTGGGGTGTGTGGGTGAGTTCATAACACATACATGAACTTTACCTTGAGGCTTGGGTGTTGACCAGGAGATACTGAATTATAAATATATAAACATTCCTGAGCCACTTTTCGGTTTCAAGCCCCGTGGATAAGGGACCCTCAACCTGCTAACCCCCGAAATGGTGTTTTGTTTTGCGGCAAGCAAGCACTCCCAACCGTATTCCTGTGGGACTTTTAAAATTTCAATCAATTGGTCCCAGGCAGTTTGATGGTTAGACACTGGGAGACCAGTGTCCGTAGGAGCCAAACTGAGCAGGGACCAGACTGCTGGTGTCCCCAGCAGTGAGATGCGCCTGTAGTTATAGCCTTCTGGTAAACCCTGGGGACCAGAGTGGAGGCTGGACACGAGAGAAACCACCCAGGAGAGTCCCAGGGGATGGTTCCTCTCCTTTTCTAGAAGGCAGCAGTAAAGGCCCATAGAGACTAAGGGGCCCAGCTTTTCCAGGGGCCGCCCCTATGAGGAGCCCCTCCCAGTCGTCAGGGATGGGATGCTACTCTGGACTCTGGCCGTGATGGCAACTGGCCACCAGGCTTGCTTAGTTATGGAGTAAGGGAAGAGAGATGTCACAATGCAGAGCTGCTCTGAGCAAGACTCTGGGTCCATGGCACATCTGCTTAATCCCAGTCCTTCACAGCTTCAGCATATTGGTGTGTATATATGAGAGACAGTGTGTGTGCATGTGAGAAGGGGTGTGTGTGTGTGTGTGTGTGTGTGTGTGTGTGTGTGTGTGTCTTTATAGCTGGGATAGGGAGGAGTCTCTGGTTTGACAAACCAGAGTTAGCCTGATCATGGACTCAAAGTCCTTACAGTACTGGGAGAACGTAAGAGAGTTACCTCTCTCCCGTTGCTCTGACCAAGAGTTGAATCCTCTTTGGAGTTTTCAAAACCCAAAGCAGATACATGCTGCTGCAGGGAGCGAATCTTAAGGGTTGCTAAGGGCAAGAGCTGGAGCCTGCTGTCTGGATCCCAGGGACTCACCTCTAGAGGGTGCTGTGGGAAGAGCCTTAGAATGGAGAGGGACAGTCAGCCAGGAAGGTCAAGGTGTAAAAAAATCAAGATGGATTCCCTTGTGTCGGCCCCAACAAAGAATCCACAGAGGAGTTTTCTGAAAAATCACTTGACAGTAACCAATACAGAAAAAGGCCAAGACCGTTAGCCTGTGCAGACATTTTCCAGCATAACAGGACATTTTCCAGCAAAGACCAGTTGAAGTTTGACGGCGCCCATCGTTCTCTGTGGGACATGAGTTCCTGTGGAAAGGTACCACCCTCCCTAAATACTATCTGTGCATTTCCTACAATCTCTCTGGTTGTTGTTTTCCAGACTGCAAAGGCAGCCATTATGGAGGACAGGGGTGGGGGTGGGGAATAAAGAACTAAACATATATCCTTGTCCCCAGAGAATTTGGTACAGAATAGGAATCACTTAGGTGCATAAAACCATCCCATGGGCCCAGGTCTGCCAGGGACCATCAAGAATTGGGTAATGAGAGGCAGAAAGGTCAAGTAGTTCAGGAGATGGGGGTGGGGGTACACCGGGAGGTCTACATTCCAGTCTTGAGTTTGCTAGCAGGGATGGACTTATCTGGGGGTCCGGCGAGGTCCTGCCAATAACCACTCTACGGGTCAGACCTTCCTCCACCCACTCTGACTCAGGCATTGTAGAGTCCTGAGCTGCACACCTGTGATTTCTCCCAGGTATCCCTGCATGCTGGGCAACAGTGACAACAACGATTCTTTCACAAGACAAGCAGCTCACGAGGACCCCAGATCGCTGTGACCACAGAGCACCGAAGGGATCTCTTTCCTCTTTGCAACTAACCTCTATGCCCTTTGCAAGACTGCAGGGGTTGTAGACGGTGGGTCCTTCCTGTAATTCTGGGAAATAGCAAACCGCCTGGGTTCGATAAGCACACACAAACCCTGATCTGTAACTTTGGAGGATGCCCCCCAAATATAACAGCTATCCACTGTCCTGATAGTAACTCCAGAAAAACCTTCCCTCTTTTTTTTTGGGGGGGGGGAATCCAACCACCTGCTGGGGAAGCTTCCTGACCTGTTTCCACTGAGAGGCAGCCCCCAGCCCTTCACCCCCACACTTCGCTTCCCACCTACCCCATCTGCCTGGAAGCAGGACACAAGGAAAACCCGAGACCACCTGTGGCAATATCTCCTCACAACCAACTTCCCCCCAGTCTGTCCTGCCAGCCCCAGGCTTAAGCTAGGGACTTTTCAGGACATGGAGGCTCATACCTTTGACCCAGAGAGGACTGCGGATCACAGCCTTGGCAGGAGCTAGAAAGGGAAGGAGAAGTCTGCCCAGATGGGGTGTGTGGGTGTGTGGGTGGGACACACTGGTTTTTAGCCTCACTGATTTCACAGCTGTCGTGAAGACAAACCGCCCCAACCTGTGTCCAGCCTCTAGGCCCCGGTGGCAGTTGTAGCTTCTGTGCCAACCACACCCACTCTCAGGTGCAGAGGCCGGTGAGGTGGATGGCAGGCCAGAGAGGCAGTGAGCGCAGTGCCCATCCGCAATCACAGCTGAGGCCAGGGGTCCAAGGGACCACTCTGTGAAGCGGCCACACCCCAAGATGGCTTTCAGCTCATCGCTAGCGGACAAAGGCGAATGCAGAAGCACCAGCCTCACTGGCCCAGGGCCATAGGCTAGAGAAGGCATCAAGCAAGCAGCTTGCCTCTGTGAACAATACACAGTGGCAGCTTCTGGGGACACTCATCTGCCAGCGCTACACTGGAGAGTGGCCCTTGGCCTCCCAGACTGGCTCTGAGGACTCGGCTCCTTGTGCCCCGTGGCTTCTGTGGCTCGTCATCAATACTGTAACAGCCCTTCCCCTGACGGCCCCATTTAATCTTCCCAACCATCTGTTGAAGTCGCTCTGCTGTCCCTAGTCCCAGAGCCTCAATAGGTCAGTGTAGCAGGGCTGGATCAGACCCTCAGGTTAACCTGGAGTCCTGTCATGTCACAGGATGAGAAAGCCCTGAATCACATGGACCGTGGACGGAGCCAGGATGCTGCAGTCAAGGACCATGAGGCCAGAGGAGGGGTTGGAAGTAACACACAAGACTCTTCAGCTTCTCAAGAGGAGCAATCCATGGGCTCTCGGGGCCATGGTCAAGGGGATAGAGCGCTGTACTCCCTGGAGGCTGAGGATCTGTCTCCTGGTATTTCTCCACAACTTGGACACCGCAACATGCCCACTCCAGTTCCAACCACTGCCGCTCAGAACTGGTGTGCATATGGAGGAGCATGGGGGTGCTGGGACGACCGAATGGCTCAGAAGATGAGGCTGGGCAGGGGATGGTTGGGAAGGCCGTGGTCAAGATGTGAAAACGTCAGCAACTAGCTCCCTGCAGACACAGCCTGTCTGTGTGTGCATGCAGTCTGTGTGTGTGCATGCAATGTGTGTGTGTGTGTGTGTGTGTGTGTGTTGTTCTGTTCCTCCTCTCATAAGGATTCATTTTTTTATTTCACATGTGTGTCTGTCACATGAATACTACATCTGTACAGACTAGAAAGAGATATCAGGCTGGGCAGTGGTGGCGCGCGCCTGTAATCCCAGCACTTGGGAGGCAGAGGCAGGCAGATTTCTGAGTTCGAGGCCAGCCTGGTCTACAGAGTGAGTTCCAGGACAGCCAGGGCTACACAGAGAAACCCTGTCTCAGAAAAAACAAACAAACAAACAAAAAAAAAAAAAAAGAGAGAGAGATATCAGATGCCCTGGAGCAGGAGTTACAGACAATTGTTAGCTACCCCTCATGGGTGCTAAGACCCAAACTAAGGTCCTCTGGAATAACAGCAAGTGCTCTCGACCTCCGAGCCATCTCTCCAGCACCCCTCCCCCACCCCCAACTTATTGCTAAACAGAATGTGTGTGATTTACAAATAATAGACACATATTGTAAATTTGCGTTACCAAGTACACTACACAGAATCATTGTACTGATTTGGGTGGGGGGGAGACGTGTATGTGTCAAACTCTTGCATTTCCAATTCAACCACGGTTTGACAATTGGTCACAACACTCCAGGCCCCCGAAGCTGAAATGGAAGAATTAAGAAGCATTTGGAACTAGAGCAGGCTGTTTGGTCCACAGCAGCTAATACTTTGCTCTCGAGTACAAAAGGAATTCTTTTTTTTTTTTTTTTTTTTTTTTTTTGGTTTTTCGAGACAGAGTTTCTCTGTATACCCCTGGCTGTCCTGGAACTCACTCTGTAGACCAGGCTGGCCTCGAACTCAGAGATCCGCCTGCCTCTGCCTCCCAAGTGCTGGGATTAAAGGTGTGCGCCACCACCGCCTGGCCAAAAGGAATTCTTAGTACTTTCTCTCTGCATCATCTAGCAACCATTGAGGCAGGAATATTTAAATTTCCAATGCTAATTGCTTTTAAACTTTTAAGATTGCACCAGCACCTCTGGCTATGGCTGTCCCTCACAGTCTTAGGTGCTGACTGTTCTGACTTCCAGGGGGTGGCGCTGTTTTAGAACAGTCTGTAAACCTTAGAAGGTGGGACCCGAATGAGTCACTGGCCCTTACTCTTTCTGCTCCTTACACAATATGTGCCCCCTCCTCCACGCTCGGTCCTCTGTGACATGCTACCTGCCTCACCATTTGCTGAGAACAACAGAAGCAAGGACAGTGGGCTGACGTCTCTGATAGGGTGAGCCAAAATAAAAATTGTTCCTCATAAAGTTGCTCATTGGTACCAGGAGTAGGGTCTGGCCAGTTATCAAAACATCTCTCTTGGTGTCTAGATACAAAGTATCTGGTTTCTTTTCAGTAGACCTAGTATCCTTACCAGCCACATCTTGTGCATTAATTACAAGGTCTTGCTGCTGTCGGGGAAGGAAGGTGGATGAAAAGAAAGAAGGGTTGGTTTGGGGTTCTGAGTTTGAAGGCATAGTCTTTCATGGCGGGAGAAGACATGATGGCAGAGGCTTGAGGCACCTGGCCATGTTGTATTCGCAGTCAGGGATCGGAGAGTGATAGATGTTTATCCCCAGTGGGTTTCTCCTTTTAAAATTTAGTCCCTGAAGCATGGAATGGTACCATTCACATTTGGAGTGGATTTTCCTATCTCAATCATTCTCATTTAGACAATATCCTGAAGACCTGACCAGAGACTTGTTTCCATGGTGATTCTCAGTCTCATTAATCTGGTAATCAAGATTAACCACCACCCCTTCTTTGGACATTCACCTTTCTACTTGTTGTACAAATCTTTATGCCCCCTGCCAGTTCTCACTGTAAACCTGGCTAAAAGCAGCTACTAAAGCCCATGACACAGCCCAACTGCCCTACTGCCTTGAAGTTTCTGACACCATTCATTAATCTGTCACTTTAAAACTCAGTCTTAGCTGGGCATGGTGGCGCACGCCTGTAATCCCAGCACTTGGGAGGCAGAGGCAGGTGGATTTCTGAGTTCGAGGCCAGCCTGGTCTACAGAGTGAGTTCCAGGACAGCCAGGGCTACACAGAGAAACCCTGTCTCGAAAAACCAAAACCAAAAAAAAAAAAAAAAAAACACAACTCAGTAACTCAGTCTTACCCCAAGTCTCGGCCCATGGACAGAAATGTAGACAAATTCTTTGCTAGGCTATACTATTCAAATAGTCTGGAGTTCTATTTCCAGCTGTCTTTGCACCTGAAACTTTAAGAGCCCTTCTGAGCTCCCACTAGGTTCTCCTCCTAAGACCCAGCACTTTCTTGGTCCTTTATCTCCCAACTTCCAAGCTCCCCCCCCCCAAGAATCTTTTGCCTTTGAAACGTCTCCTTCCCCAATAAAATGCACACACGCACACACACAAAGAACAAAAACAAAGTGTAGCAAACAGCTCGTCGTCATCGTCATGGAAGCTGCAGTGTGTCACAGTGTGTCCCATAGTCTATCCCTCTGTCCACACATCTTCTCTTGCAAATACATGTTCAGCGCGACGAGTCATTGGTCTGGCTTGAGATCTCTGGCTTTTGCGACACCGTCAATATTGACTCCTCACTGGGACTCTTACCCGGTGTCATGGAGATCCTGGAGCTTTGAAACAGCAAGACCGGCCTTTTCACGCACCCCAACCATCCACAGATGATACAGATTTGGGGATGGGCCAATTCAGAGCCCTGGACCTAGGCTGGACAGGTTGTCCCTCCAGCTCTCCCTTACCTGCACTACCAGAGTGAGTTCTCCAGCACTGCTCTGACTTGGCCACCCCAATGCAGCCATCAGAGGGAGGCAGGCTCAGCTCCGCTGCTCTCATGCCCTTGGGGCTGGCCACCCGCACCCACACCTCGGCAGTTATCTCCACTGGGTGCCACCCAGTCAAGGTGCAGGGCCTACTCTCTCAAGTGCTTCAGCCCACCAGGGGCTGGCCCACTCTCACTACCCGGGGGCTGGCTCACCCATGCCTTAACCGGCAAGGCCAGCTCCTCGGTGTCGCCCAGGTGAGGTACAGGGCCAGTGACAGGGAAGGCTGGCTCTCCCGCTCTCGTGACCCCAGGGCCAGCAGATCTTCTAACATGAGAAGGACATACCCAGGCATCCATACTGCCTCACAGCAGAGGGGTCCTCGACCCACTCCCCCTCGACCAGGGCCAGCTCTACTGTGCTGCTGCTGCCCAGGTGACCTGTAGGGCCCACACTCCCAAGTTCTCCCAAGCCAGTGAGGGAAAGGGCCAGCTCTCCTGACTGCAGCGGGCACCCAATTCTACCTGACAGCGGATGAGTGGTGGGGCTCACTCTCCTGTGGTCACCCTTGGGGATGGCTTACCTATGACCCTGCTACCAGGGTGAGCTCTGCCAGGCTGTTCGTGCCGTCTAGGTGAGGTGCAGAGCTGACTCCCCTGAGCTCACCACCCTGTGGACAGCATTCCCAGCCACCCAGAGTTGGGGGAGTATCACCTCTGTGCCTGGGCCGCCCCACGGCAGACTCATGCCCTTGGGGTCGGCTCGCCTACACCCCCGGGCACCAGGCAAGCTCCACTGTGCTACCTGGGCAAGGCATGGCGCTCATTCTCCAGAGTGTTGACACAGGTGAGAGATGGGGCCATGTGGGGTAAGTGGAACTGTGTCACCGTACAGAATACTGGTAAAACAAGCAGACTAAGGAACCCCCCCAACCCTCCCAGCCTCCACCCCCTCACCCTCACCCCTACTACCCCACCTACCCCCACACCCCACCACCCCCACTGACCCCCACCCCCACCCCATGCGCCAGTTCTCATAATTGAGGACGGTAGGCATTTGATTCTGCTCCCTCCCCCGTTCCTGCCCTGGAGCATGTGACCACGGCACCCCAGTAAGAGGACCATGACAACTAATAGAGTCCAGAGTTCTCCAAGCTAATGAGGGATCTAGATGCGCTGGCCCTGAGGGTTTAGCCAATAAGCCTCCCTTCCTGGACATTTCTTCCTACGAAAGGTGTTTCATCTCTGGCCCACCCTAGGTACGTTGTATGCATCCCTTTTCACCAGGAATAAACAGTTTGGACAAGCAAGGACTGACTCATCCAGAGCCACTGTGGGGCGCTGGGCGGTGGTGGCACATGACTCTAATCCCAGTACTTGGGAGGCAGAGGCAGGCGGATTTCTGAGTTCGAGGCTAGACTGGTCTACAGAGTAAGTTCCAGGACAGCCAGGGCTATACAGAGAAACCCTGTCTCGAAAAACTAATAATAATAATAATAATAATAATAATAATAAAATCATCTATTAAAAAAGATTTAAACAAAGTCTTCCTCTCTACTCTGAGATATTCTGGGGTCTCCAGTTGTTCTGTTTTGTTCTTCAGTGCTGTTGTGATGATTTTCAACGCCACGCCCTACAGCATGGGTCACTTGCAGCCAGGCCCCTCTGCACGTGACTCTCCTCACCTGGGCAGGGTGAGAGCCTCACCTGTGCTCCACGGTCTTCGACCTCCTTTCATAGGGTTGTTTGTGTGAATTTCACTTTTACACGTCAGGAGTCGCATAGCACGCGGACATCGGTTTTAAGCAGGTCTCCTGAAACCACAATTGAACTGACAGCTGTTCGCCAGTGCCCTGGTCACGTTCGTCGCACACCGAGATGCCCGCAGCAGAAAAATCGGCTTCTTCTCTCGCTTCTGGCGTGCACCGTTTGTGCTTTCGATTGTGACATTGTTTTAACGTTGTTTTTGTTTGTTTGTCTTTCTTCTGCATTGGACAATCAGGTCCTTGGGAGACAAAGCCGTATCTGTGTATCCTGGAACTCAAGACAATGCCCAGCGCTGGGCAGGAGTTCAGCAAGCATTGGGCCATTGCTCATCTCCTGACTGCCAACTGACTCGCGGGGTGACAGAGGGATGAGGCCGCAGAAACATAAACACTAAACACGGGCTTGGGCGTGTCCCAGGCAGACAGACCAGATATGTCTTTCCCCTGTCTCCGTTGTCACCATCAACCTTCCAAGAAAGATGCAGAAAGAAGGAGGCCAGCAGGGACCATCACAGTAGGCTCCAGTAACCTGACTAATAAATGGCCCCGACTGCCATGAGGCCTTCGGCAGTCCTTGCTTTGGCCTTCCTCCAAACCCTTCAGTGTGTATTGAGTCCGGAGCCCATGGGTGTGTTTGCACTAGAATGTGTGTGACTGTAGGTGGGGCTCGGGGAAGGGGACCGGATCACATCTGGCCTGTGTTCCAGCTGTCCCGGACAGCGTCTCAACCGCATGCTTGCGCCTGATCTCACTGCAGATACTGAGGAAGCGTAGCATCTTTATCCAACACAAAGAATTTTCTCGAACTCAACTCATACACTGCCTGCTTAACGATTAGGACAGGCTCTCTAGCGCTCAGCTGATCCGCGCTGGTGGCGGTGTGAAGTGGCGGGGTGGCTCTGGGCTGGACAAGGACAAGGCCGCCGACAATAGGCAACAGTGTTCTCGGCTCCACTGAAACACAAGGATGTGGAAATATTTCTCTTCTCGCATTTTAAATCCGGAACAATTCCAGCATTATGGCTTTTGCCGTGCTTGGCTGACCTTTCTGTCGTTTACGAAGCCTTGAAATGTCAAAATGGCTACAAAAAGATGTTCACAATGTGCTCTATTAAACGTTTCTACATAAATAAATTAAAAACCAGAAATAATATTTTTCCCTTCTGGATGGTTCTAACCTATTATAGGAGAGGATTCATTTCAGAGGGGGGGATCTTTAGACATGCACGCAGTCTTTTTTATTTTATTTTTATTATTTTTGTTTTGCACACAGTCTTGTTTAAAGGCGATATACTTTCATGTGTAAAATTAAATGTCGTTCACGGTCATCGTCCCGCCCCCACCCCACCCCGCCTGTCTATTTACTAAGTGTGTGATTTGGGATGCCGTGGAGGTCCTACTGCCAAGGTGGAAGACCTATGTAGCTCCACACCCCAAACAAGAAGGCGATGAACACTGTGCCTTTCCACCAGCCTTGAGCAGGCTAATCAGACCTTAACGGTTTGCCACCGACCTAGCCCACCTAGGGTGGAGTCTTCCGACCTGGGTGGAAGTCTTCTGCCTCGACGGCTGCACCTGCAGACTGCCTGCTGGGCTTGCCCTGCAACATTGTCCAGCTGAAACAAAGCAATAGAACCCAGTCGACACAAAGGATGGGTCCTTGTTTTTTTCATATATATATATATGTGTGTGTGTGTGTGTGTATACATATATATATACACACACATATATATGCATATATATGTACACACACACACACACACACACACACGCGCGCAGAGTTAAACATTAAACTTTGAGCCTTAACCAGAAATCTTTGTCTCGGCTTCGTTCTTCTCTCTCCCACCTGTCCTATTTCACTCCCAGCCCCCCTTTCAGATACGCGGTTCCCCGTAGACTGCTGGGCGGCTACAGCACACAGCACAGCCACCCACTTGTTCTGGCTCTTTCTCCTTCTCCAGGTGCATGTCGTTCATCTAATTCCCCACACCCTGCATCATGGAGTCTACATTTAAGCACAGGGCTGCTGCTGTGCGAGAGAGGCAGCCACTCGTCCTGCCTCCCACAGGTTCATCTCTCGCAGATACCACCTCTCTGAGTTACACCTGTCTGAGGCTCCTTATGGCCCATGATTTGAGTCGGGAGGAGAGAGGACTGACTGCCTTGGGAAGAGGCTAGACGCCCTGGACTCTGACAAAGTCCTGGGCAGGTACAGTGAAGGTGGCCGGCTGGATTGGTGGCTGGAGATTCCTGGTGTCCGTCATCCGAGAGAGAACCCAAAGAATCTGGGATCTGATGAACAAGTCAGTCCTGGGTCCATCTGGGTCACACCACTGTGGAGACCTGGGGTATGTATGGTGGCAGGGAGAGGGGTCCTGTGATCTGGAAGCTGGGGATAACCAGGAGTCCAGAAGACATTCAAGGGAATTAGCTAGATTTGTTCCTTGGGAAGCCTTCTATGGCTCCAGAACATTCTGGATCACCACCTCAGACTCCTCAAACCCTCCACCAGAGGAAGCCGTGTGAAAGCTCTTGACAGAAAGAAGGTGAGAGCTTTTTCGAAGTGTTTGGCTTGACTTAACTAATTTGAAATCGACTCTGAGAAAGATGTGTGAGGTAGGTATTGCCTGAGAAGTTTTATTAACTCTTCCAGAATGACGGGGTACCGTTTACCAAATTGCTACTCTGGGGATGTCCCAGCACTTGGAGAAACTGATTTCAGCTCATAAATAACACCGTGTGTGTGTGTGTGTGTGTGTGTGTGTGTGTGTTCATGCATGCATGCATCCTGAGAGGGAGGGAGAGAGGGAAAAAGAAGTCAGAGTGTATGCATGCTTGAGAAAATTATAAACACAATCATCTATCTGTATCTCTAAAGCATGAACCACTTAGTCTTTTTTAAAAAAGATTTATTATGTTTGAGTACACTGTAGCTGTCTTCAGACACACCAAAAGAGGACGTCAGATCCCATTACAGATAGTTGTGAGCCACCATGTAGTTGCTGGGATTTGAACTCGGGACCTTCAGAAGAACAATTAGTGTTCTTAACCGCTGAACCATCTCTCCAGCCCAGTGACCTGAATTAATAGCTAGTTATCTTTCAATCAGGGGAGATTTTAGCTATAATGTACTTAAAATGGTTTCTAAGCCCCGCCATAGTAACGCTTGCTCCGTTTAGGATGGGCTCTGGACTGCAGCTTTTCCTCATACAGGCTTTTCAGGACAGGTGGGTGGGTCTTGGCTCATACAAAGGGAACCCAGAGGCTCCTTGGTAGGGGACGTTGTGATGCCCTCGTGTCCCTCAAAGGCTAGAAAGGAGGCTGGCAGAGGCCCAACACCATTATCTGGATTAACCACGTCCCTGGTAGCAAACAGCTTTCCCTAGTTCTTCCCAGATCAGAAGTTTGAAGGGCCCTGACTGGCTCAACCCAGGTCACATGAGTAAAACCAGCCCACTAAGAAGGCCAGTAGCGGGAACGCTCTTATTGGTCAGGTCTAGACCAGTGGACGAGCAAGCCCTGCCCACTGCTTTGATGCAGAGGCGGGAAGGCTCTGCGCATGCGCGCACCAGACTTTTTCTTTCTTTTTCTTCCTTCCTTTTCTTTCTCTTTCTTTCTTTCTTTCTTTCTTTCTTTCTTTCTTTCTTTCTTTCTTTCTTTCTTTCTTTCTTTCTTTCTTCCTTCCTTCCTTCCTTCCTTCCTTCCTTCCTTCCTTCCTTCCTTCCTTTCTTTCTTTCTTTTAGGGTTTTTGTTATTGTTTGTTTTTTAGATTATCTTTTAAACTGCCAGGTGTAGATGAGTCCAGGAATAGCTCATGTTCTATCACTGGATCCTTTACAAGGCCGGGCAAGTTCCCAGCTAGCTGCCTCTGTGATGAATTTCGAAGCTTTGTTACCTGCCTGCCTGCTGTCTGCGACATCCAGTCTGACTCCTTTTCCTCGTACTGAGCCCGTTTGTCCTGGCACTACACTTTGAATTTGATTTCAAGGATTCAGAGAGACTCAGCAAAGTCATCTCCCATGGCCTCTGAGGCACAGCTTCTTAGCTGTGGATCACATAACTGAATTGGAGAGTTGTGGAATTTAAAAACTAATAATAATAATAATAATTGGCAGCTGGAAAACCTTGCTGGGTGCTCAATGACCAAAAATCAATTCAACTGAGTGAATAACGAATCCGAGGTGTTTCTGGCTGTGCTCACTGGGGTTGCCGACGGCTTCACTTCAGCCGTGGCCCCCATCAGCTAGAGTGCGATCACTTTCCCACCCATCAATGCCAACAAACATTGCCTGAAACACCTTGGCTCCGATTTCAGACAAGTGTATGCTGCGGATGGAGGTGGGTTTTTGCTGTTGTTGTTGTTTGTTTGTTTTTTTAGTGCACACACAAGTTTTCTGCTCTTTCAGAAACGCCATGGTTTAATTAAGGAAAGCGCTCTTGTTTTTCTCCACAGCCATTCCTTGGTACGTAAGAATCAAATCAGTAAAAACTGGGTTGCTGGCTCAAAATATGTGGGTTTTAAAAACAGCTGTCGGAGTCGCTGGTTTGACTTGTAGTTTGAAGGTTGTTATGACAACGGATCTTCATTGACAAAAGGATGGATTCAGAATCACCATGGAAACACACTTTTTTTGGGGGCGGGGCTTCCAGAAAGGTTTAACTGAACGGAGAACAGTCTTCCTCAGGTGGCGCCATCCCATGGCCCAGAGTTCTAGAGAGGACAGAAGGGAGACAGCAAGCAGATACTGACATTCACCGCTCTCTGCTTCCTGATTGCGGATGCACCGTGAGTAGCTGCCTTCCACCCCTTCCCCCACGCCATTCACGCCAGTGTGGACTGTACCCTCAAACAGTGATCTCAGGTAAACCCCTGCCTTCTTTAACTGGCTTTTGCCGGGTATTTTGTGTCAGCAGTAAGCAAAGGAACTAATATGGAAAATTAGACCAAGGCTGAGGGGGGAGGGGCGTGGAAGGTGGGGGATGACACGACTTTGTTTTGTTGAAACTAACCAAGTGGTTCGGAGGTGTTTGGAAGAGTTTGGAGCTGTGAGCCAGAGAATCTCTAGAAGAATATGACCAGTGGATGCCCCAGACTGAGGACACACGAGTTTTCACAGCTCTGGACTCCCCACAATGCCTCCTACCCCATTGTAGGAGGTACACAGTGTCAACACCAGGTTCAATATTTGCAAATGTAAAGAGTCCTCCCTTGTCTGATTCATGGTGCTCCCACCAGTTCCTAATGTCAGGTGTCCTTGGGGCCCCCAGCTCCTCCGCCTTTAGGGTGCCCCAGGAGAGGCTGCAACAGGACACAATGTTACTCTTTGTGTTTCCCTAGAACCTCTAAGTGGTTAATTCTTGGATGATTCAAGGTCTAAGCACATCATAGCCAATGCTACTGTATCTTTTCATCTCCTGGAAGGATTTGGACTTGCTGAGCCCTCTCCAGCAGGGCTGATGAAAGGTTGCAGGTGTCTAGAGAAACACCATCATCCTGGTCTAACCAGGAACTCGCAGGGAAGTCAGAGGCCAGGCACCTTTCTCCATCTGGCTAGATGAAGCCAAATGACCCCCCCCCTCCCCACCTCCCATGCTTCTTCGAACCCAAAGTCCTGCTTCTCAGGAGCACAATCCATGTTTGCAGGACCAGAGATGGGCTCCCAGAACAGTGTCTGACAGATGGAAAGATCTTATTGTCTTCTTAGAAATGTGGGCTTTCTCCAGCAGGAGTCCTGAATTCTTTTTAGAAAATAGGCCATTTGTAAGTGGTGAAAAGTGTTCTTGGAAGCAGGCTTTCATCGCTGAGATGAGCACTTCATGAGATCCAGCTGAAAATAAACCCAACAGGTTTTTCTGTACTTGCAATGCTGACGTCCCTTGTCATGAAACACTCAAACGGCTGACATCTGAACCAGGGTAGGTTTTCTGTTTTGATGAAATATGTTGTAAGTTTCCTACTTTCTTTTTTAAACATAAGAAAATCATTAGAGTAGACAAATTTGGAGCTGTTGAAATGTTCAAATGCTGTTGGAAATGCCTCTAGTCAACACAATCAGTCCCTAATTTTGAAAGGCAGGGTCGCTTCCGTAGAGCCCAGGGTGCACCTGCACACTGCCATGTCTGACCTTGTGCCTTGGACTTCGACATGCAGGCTCTCTGGTTTCTGGGCCACCTACCCTTGATCTTTACTGGAATCCTCTGGCAGAGGAGTCGCACAGAGAATGCTCTAAGTACCCCGGAGCTTGGCAGAAGTGAATTCATCTGTGTGCTTGGGGTACCTGCTTGGGGTAGTCATGGGTGGGCTGGGACTGAGATCTTATGTCTTCCATGTTGTGTGTAGTTTTTAAGATATGCTACTGCCAGCTGATGTCCTCTGGCTGCTCCCTGGTTCCCTTTTGTCCCACCTGGCTTGCTTCTGGGATCGATCGATCACAATCAGGCCCCAACTCAGCTTCCTTTTCTAACTGCCTTTGCTCTGGTTTGGCTCTGGGATGGGCTGCCCCCAGCCCCGACCAGGCCCCCCCCCCCTCTCTCTCTCTCTGTACCCACGTTTGCTACGGGAATCTACTGCTCCATCAGCCCACTCCCGAGATCATTGCTCCGGGAGGGGTTGTGTTACCAGCTGCACCAAGAGACCCTTGAATCCTCGGATAAAGGATAATTAGGTTGCGTGTGAGGTTGTCTGTTGCTTGGAGATTTGATAAAGCCTGTCTGAAAGCCTGTCTGAGACCCCCGGTAAGGTTGTGGAGTTTTGACCACCAGGCATACCAGGCAGACACTCTTCCACTGGGTGGCTCTAAAGTTACACCTGTGTTTCTCGGTGTCTGAGGCAATGAGGTGCTGGCCTTCCACACTAGCATTGCATTAAGTCAGGTTGGGCTGCTGTGGTGATGGACCAGAGACTGGCTTATAGATGACCGGCATTTATGTCCTCCACTTCTGTGGGCTGAAAAGGCTGTGATGGTTTGTATATGCTCCACCCAGGGGGTAACACTATTAGAAAGTGTGGCCCTGTTGGAGTAGGTATGGCCTTGTTGAAGTGAGTGTGGTCTTGTTGGAGTAGGCGTGGCCTTGTCGGAGTGGGTGTGTCACTGTAGGCGTGGGCTTTAAGTCCCTCATCCTAGCTGCCCGGAAGTCAATCTTCCACTAGCAGCCTTCCAATGAAGCTGTAGAACTCTCAGCTCTGCCCTGCACCATGCCTGCCTGGATGCTGTCTTGTTCCCACCTGGGTGATAGTGGACTGAACTTCTGAACCTGTAAGCCAGCCCCAAATATATGTTGTCTTTGTTAAGACTTGTTTTGGTCATGGTGTCTGTTCATAGCAGTAAAACCCTAACTAAGACAGAGGCCAAGGTTGTGTGGCACAGCAGGGCCAGGTTCTGGTGAGTACCCATTCAGCTGACTTTTTTGCTATGTCCTTATGACATGGAGAAGAGTGAATGAACCTTTTTGATGTCTCTTCCCCTTCACAGAGGATCCCTGCAGCACAATGGCCACCAAAGGCCCTCATCCAAATGATAACACATTGGGAATTAGGATCTCAACAGGCAGATGCGGGGTCACACACACTGTCTGTACGCTCTCTTAGCATCCTATCCTGTTGTCGTGACGAAACTTGAGCAAAAGCCACTCCAGAGAGAGAAGATTTATTTTGGCTCACAGTTCAAGGTAGCCCAGTCCAGCGCGGAAGGCAAGTCAAGGCAGCAGGAGCCTGAAGCAACGGGCACATCGCATCCACAGTCAGAACAGAGAGGTGGATGCCTGCTGCTTTCCGGGTCTCTCTCTCTCTCTCTCTCTCTTCATTCATACAGTCTGGGATCCCAGCCAGGGAATGGCACCACCCATAGCTGGCAGGCTTCCCCACTCAAAGAATACAATTAAGATAATCAGATGTGTCCGGAGCTCTGTGTCCTGGGCGATCCTAGATTGATCAAGTAGATGATTCACACTAGCCTCCACACACACCAAACTGGCTTGCTCTATGTGTGTACTTGGGAAATTAAGAGGCAAGAGAGAAGAGGGACTCATCACTAATGCAACATATTTGAAAATGGCTAATTCCAGCCTTGCCACCAGGAAAGGATGAATGTTTAGGCCATAGATATGCTAATTAACTCACTGGGTCCTTCCCTTTTGGTTTTGTTGTCTGATGCCGGGCGTGTGATTCGAGCCTCAAGCACTGAACTACAGCCACAAACCTCTGATTTGATCTAAATAGGAATTTTGGCTGGAGAGATGGCTCAACAGTTAAGAGCACTGACTGCTCTTCCAGAGGTCCTGAGATCAATTTCCAGCAACCACATGGTGACTCACAACCATCTGTAATGGGATCTGATGCCCTCTTCTGGTGTGTCTGAAGAGAGTGACAGTGTGCTCATATACCTAAAATAAATAAATCTTAAATACAGATTTTGCATACATCAGAATTGCATCTTTGGCCCCATAAATATGTATAGTAGTTACATGTCATTTTATTACAAAGAAAGGAAAAAGGCCTTGTTTTTAAGTTCTTTTATCGTTTCCTCTATTATGCAGGTGACCTGCAGCTCAGGACTAAGGGAGTTTCCTTTTTCTTTTGTGTTCTGAACAACTCAACCTTTGTTACTGCAGTTTGGTGACCGAGCAGGTGTTAAAAAACTGGGGTGAGGAAAGTGCCCCCCAGGTGGGCTGGAGATGTAGCTTAGACATGTGCACCTGTGTCTTCAGGATGCACTTGAGGCAGCTTGAGTCCAGACTGCTAAGAAAAACACCTCGACATGTCTGCATTTTTTTTTTTATATCCAAGAAAGAGGGAGCCCATTGTGGAGCGGCTATGAAAGCTGGCGCCCAGGATCTGGGTTTCCCATCAGCCCGTGCTCTGACAAGCTATGGGCCCCTGGCTGTCTCATCCATGAAATAAGAATGATGCAGCAGACACCTTGCATGGCTTTACTGATAGAAATGTAACATTCCAGGGGCTGTTGTCCAGTCTTGGCAAACAGGGCAGGGCAGGAGCTCGAGAAACTGCTTGCACTGTTCAGGAAAAGGCCACCTAGCGTGGGGTAAGGAGGTTTTCAGAGGTGGAAATAGTTAAGGAGCATCCTCCACTTAGAGTAAATCGGCAAAGTCTGGTCCTGATTATAAACGAGCCAGTGTCCGTGCAGACCCGAAGCCTGTATTCGTCTTCTCCTAAGACCAGAGAAGGCCAAGGACAGTTGCTGCCAGGTGGGCTCCTTCCTCCGCAGGGCCCCCTCCACACCTGGTTCACACTCAGCGGCTGTCAAAGCAGCCAGGGCCTGCCCTGGACTTTGTGGGTAGGAAGAGTCGCAGAGGGTGATTGTTTCTCCTCCATAGGAAGAGAGGGGGCCGCCAGGAGCCGAAGTGATAAGGCCAAAGGAGAAACCAGTCTTCTTGACTTGAGATCACATGACCTCCATTGTGCCAACCAGCAGCTGGTGGTTAGAAGGGGGTCTTCCGGGATAATGAGTATCTTTTCCCCTGCACAGCCGGGGCTGTGGCTGCCGCTGAGAACTTGGAAGGGGAGGTCAGATAAGGCCGGCAGGAGAAGTTAAGGAAGGCGTTCTCCTCTTCTGACTCCCATCTATGTACTACCTGCCCCTCCCTCTTTCAGACACATGTCCCGGATCACATTTTCTCACATGTGTTGAACTCAGTGAAGTGGCTTAAAGGTTCTTTTGAAATATAAAAGCACGGAAGTGTGGGTTTCAGTGCTAAGCCCGACGTCTGCAAAGTCAGGAGCTCGTCTTCCTAGCTGAGTTCTGCACTCGGCACGTTCAGGTCTTCGGAGAACCGGTCTCAGGCTGGTAGATCCTAGATAGTGTTCCCTGCCAGTGCTGTTTTGAGCCATCTCTCGACACTCCCAAAGACGACTTCGGGAAAGTTCCTCGAAACACTCAGTGTTGTAAGGGTGCTGGGCAGATGAGGAGCGCTTTTAAATGACATCAGAATTGTGGCCTCTGCTCAGGTGGTGCTTGCCCTGTGAGCACTAAGCCTTTGGCTCCATCCTCAGTCCCTCATAAAACTGGGCGTGCTGGCCCGAATCCCAGCACTCGGGAGGTGGGGGCGGGAGAGACGGGAGTTCAGAGTTACCTTCAGCTACACAGCTGGCCTCAAGCTCTCGTGGGATACAGGATACTCTAAAACGGATGGATGGATGGATGGAACAGAGACATTTTGGCAACAATGTTTCTGAAATATACTAATATCTCACAAGCACAGGAAGGCACGAAGAGGTTAAAATTATGGTGGAAAGTCACGGGGGATTCACAGTGAGTGTCTGCGCGCACACTCTGCAGCAGAGATTCTCTGGATACTGGAATCAACAAACTGGATTTCCCAGATGTGATTTCAGCTCTGAGGGTAGCACCTGGCTACACACAGGCGCAGTGAAGCAAGACTTTTTTTTCCTCCCCTCTCAGAGTGTAACTAATTTTTAATGTTATTTTACCTCACGTGTATGAGTGTTCTGCTTACATGTTCATAAGTGCCTGGTGCCTGCTGGGACTAGAAAATGGCATCAGGTTTCCTAGAACTCGAAGTTACAGATGGTTATGAGTCACCATGTCGGTGCTGGCAATCAAAGCGTGTGGGTCCTCTGGAAGAGCGGCCCTAACCACTGAGCCATCTCTCCAGTCATAACTACTTTTTGACCCCCTAGCACTGCATAAATATCATTTGACATAAGGACTCTGGAAAGGACACACATGTTTGCTTGTGCATAAGAACACATTTTTCCAAGGTGGGGGAGAGAGGTGTTGTCCTAAAACCATAAGAGGGCCTGCCTTCTCCGGTGAGACTCAAAAAGGCTGGCAAATACCCAGCATACTGTCCTGTCCTGTTCTATTGCAGACATCGCTAATTGATCAGGGTGTTGGGTCCTGCTGAGTGCAGGTTTGGGTCAAATGACAGCCCTCCTAATCGATAAAAACTAATCGATGAGGCATATAAGAAGAGTTGTCTCTGCTTCCTCCTCCTCCCCTGGGTTGTGCCTTTGTGCTGGCCAGTGGCACTGTCTGGGTTCACTTTACTGTCTCTACAGTGGAGGGGTTTTTAAACCACCGCAGGACCCATGTACTATACATTGAGAAATTGCAGTGCTAACCAAGGCTCCACTGCTCTGAGTGCCTGGTCTTGGTCCTGGCTCTTCTCATCCGTCTGTACCACCTCCCTAGCCCCAGGACTGTCCTCAGTCCTGGGATTGCTGCCCTGCTGGCCACACACCAACCACCCCTTGAAGCAGGTAGGTTCTAGAAGATTAGGTCCCAGCAGCACAGAGTCTTGTGCTGCGGTGGAGACCCGGAGCCTGGATTTGGCATCTTTTCCCACAGATGCTGCCCGGCACAGCTCTCCGCCCTGACTTCCACCGCTCGCTGCCACAGAGAGTCACAGTGACACACTCTGCAAATGGAACAAAACAGGGCTTTTATGGGCTGCCCTGGGAACCTAACCCCCACCCGATGGGAAAGTGTGCACTGCATTCTAAGCAAAAACACCCACGGAAGTGCTAGCGAGCCTGCGGAGGGATGGCTGGCGCTCTGGCACAGAGGCGAAGCATCGCCCATGGGCCGTGGAGGAGCGGACAGTGCACGCCTGCGTGGACTGCGGAGCACGGCGGGGTTCTGGAGCCTGGGCGATGGGAGGCTGGGGGCCACAGAGCTCTCGTGACAACCGCTCCGGACTCTTCCTCCAGTATTTCCAGCACATTCCGTAAAGATAATAAAGTTCAGCTTGAAGTTTAAGGTTCCAGGATTTCCAGAGACAAAAGCCTTTGGAAACTGGTGCCTTGATGGCGGCGGAAGTGGGGTATGGGTGTGGCCCCAAGCTAGTGGATTCTTCCGGTGCATGGTCATGCCTCAGGCTCGGTAGAGGTGGGTTCCAGGTACCCCCAGGTCACAGAAGTTCAAGTCCCGTAGCATTTGCATAGAACTCACACAGGTCTCCTAGAGATTGCACCACTGAACTTGCAAATATAGGGCCAAGGGCTTTCTACACATCAAAGTTAGGCTGGAATGATAAAGATGAGTCTCTGCGTGTTCCTTGCTTTATTGCTTGCGTCTTTGTGTATGTGTGTGACTGGGGCAGAATGTCTGGTCAGCTCCACAGCAGGGTGGCTGGAGAGCGACTGTCCGGACAGCTTGGTGTCTGGGGGTGGGGGCAGGGCGAGCAGAGGAAGGCAGGTGTGGCCACACTGGAGCTACTCAGGTGCAGCATGGCAATGTTAAGGTGCTGGTGTGCGGCTAGGGGCGAGCCCGGGGCAGTTTAGTGTCTGGGTCTGGTTTGTACCGTTGTAATAGAATATCCAACACTGGCTAAACTTTAAATACGGAGCTGTATTAGTTTACTGTTCGAGAGGCCAAGACGGAGGTGCAGGATTCAGGAAGCACCTGGGTTTCAAGCGGTAAGAGAGGGCAGGATCAGGTTCACGGTTTTGTTTTTGTTTTGTTTTTTTTTTTTTTTTCATCAGACACCCACTCACATGGGGACCAAGGGCCTCTGGGCTCTTCCCTAGGATCAGGGGTCCCTCACTCAGTGTCACCTGCATAGTGTGCATCTGTATACGGGGAGGGGGGGTGGGGGGGTGATTGTCTGCTGTAACCACAGTCCTTAATGGATTCCTTCCTTAGAGCCTGTGCTGTAGCTCTGTTCCTTAAATCCTCACTGATTGAAGCTAGCCTGATCTACACTGACACTTCCCGAGCCAACCAGAGCTACATAGTGAGACCCTGTATCAAAAAAACAAAAACAAAAACAAACACCCCAAGAGATACCAAGGTCAATTCAGATCAGTTTGTTTGTTTTTTTTTAATAGAGAACATTTTACTCTCATTATGTAACTGGGCATGTTGGAGATCTTCCTTGAGGACAGGCCAATTCAAGGAAGTGTCTGTTGGCACGCTCCCAGCCTGACCCTACATGGGCTCCCAAACTGTCTATGGGAGCGGGCTGGCACCCCCTGACTCAGAGTCACAGGCCAATGACCTCAGCACGGTGGGTGGTTGCAGCTACCATCTGGGTTCCTGGTATTTGGGAACAGCTCTGAGAACTGATGCCCAGAGAGAGGAAGGCACCGCAAACAGCAATATTAAGTGGGTGAGAGGCAACTCGGCTGTGGGTGACAGCCTCTGCCCCTTTCCAGGCTGACAGCATGGCTTGGAGAACGGAGCTGATAGCCAAAGACTTAGGGTTAGCATTTTGTCTAAGCTTCGCCCCCAGTTACCTGGCAACAGCCAGGTGTGCCTGACTCACCATAAAAATCTCCATCTCTCTACCTCTCCGTCTCCCTCTCCCCTGCCCCTCCCCTCCCCCTCCCTCTCCCCCTCCTCCTCCCCCTCCCTCTTCCCTCTCTCTCCCTCTCCCTCGCCCTCTCGCCCTGCTCTCCCCTCTCTCCCCATTCCCCTCCCCCCCCCGTTTCTCTCCACATGCTCATGGATGGCCTCTACTTCTCTCTCTCTCTCTCTCTCTCTCTCTCTCTCTCTCTCTCTCTCTCTTTCTCTGCCTCTCTCTGCCTCTACTACCCCCTTAACTCCCCTCCCCATGCCCTGAATAAACTCTGTTCTATACTATACCATGCGGCTGGGCCCTCAGGGGGAAGGAATGCCTCAGCATGGGTCTGCAGAGGGACCCCCTTCCCCCAATACCTGACTGCACATCCACCAGGCATATTCCTTCTCTTTTTATAAAACACAACACTTAGGAACAATGATGACTTCTTACATGGGAAGGCTGGATAAGACGGGTGCAAAGGGTGTTTCAGTGAGAACTGAGTTTGAAACGCAAAACAAAAAACAAAACAAAAGCAAAAACAAACCACAAACAAACACTGGCTGCCCATTCTGGGAGGACAAGATATCCTTCACAGCCAACTTCCTCAGTGGAGCACAAGACACACAAGCCTTAAGATGACCCTGAGCCAAAAAAATCATTTCACCCCTACTTCATAACTATAATCTTGCTACTGTTAATGAATCACATTGTAAATATCTGGTATGCAACCCCTGGGGAGAAGGGTCTTTTGACCCCTGAAGGGGTCGAGACCCACAGGTTGAGAACCACTGGTTTACAAGGTGTATTCAAAACCACCTGCCGTGTTCACAATGCAAGGTCCAGTCTAGGGGACTACATGGCAGTAGGGTACAGGTGGATTCCTTCCTGTGGCTCTGGAGATGTGAACTGGGTCTCGCTTGCCTCAGAACTGCCCTGGAGTAACCTCAGCCCTTCCTGCCGGTGCAGAGACAGCTCCATTAGGCAATACCATTGCAACACGTGACTGCAGGGCCTCAATTTAAAACCTTCTCTCTGAGAAACAGAAAAGAGAAGCTGAATCCTCGTGGGTGGTTTGGGGTTTGTTTTGCATGTCTGCAGTGCAAAGTGAAATCCTGTCCCACCTAAAGGGGGGGGCGGGTCTCTTTCCCTTGGTCACTTGCAGAGTCTTAGAATGGACAGCAGGGTGATTTGTAACCGGGCAGTCTCGTGAGAAGTATCTATGCCTAAGGCAACATGAATTTGCTTTAAAAGAAATTAAATGTGTGGTGTCGCTAATGAGATATAGTCAAGGAAAGTGTAAAGTCCACTTTAGGCAGCAAAGAATTTTAACTTCTATGACTTTAGTTAGTCAGTCAACAAACACAGTGAGAGGTGGCCAGGAGAAAAGCGGGGACAGAATTCAGTGGACCAGGGAGGACGAACTGGAGACGATCAGGATAAAGATGGCCCCTGAGGACTTGGTCTGTGGGGTGAGGACCTTGTACTTAGCGTGGTATGGATGGATCTAATCAAGTTAGACATCTAGGGCTCCCTGCCACGGGGGTGCTGGCATGTGCAGGGAGCTGGTGTGGCCTTTTGGATTGCTCCTTCCCTGGAATGTCCCAAAAAAGATCCAATACTCTTCCAGAGAAATTGTCAGGGATAGCCATTATACCCAGGGTCCCATTATGCCCTGAGACCATGGCCTTCTTAGCTGTTGACCTTTGTGGCTTCCAATCTTGACCTGGAGCCCACCTATTCTGGCTAACCTGGTACTTGTCTTTCCCTATCTTCCAACAGCTCCTCCACCCCATCCCGACACCACACCCCATGTGATGTCTCCTCTCCTCAGGCTGGGTGTGAGTCTCCCTCACCGTCCTGTGACTTCCCAGATGCCAAATTTCATTTTATTTCTGAGGCAATTTAGGTTCATACTGAAGCAGTAAAAAAAAAAAAAAAAAAAAAAAAAAAAAAAAACCAGCCATATAGCCTTTGTCCGAGTTTCTTCAACAGGGACTTCTTGCATAGTTGTGATCTAATGTCACAACCACAATATTGTTCTTGGCAACAGCCTAGAGACAAAACACATCACCCTGAAGGGATTCCTCCTGTTACCCTTTTGGGGTCACATCCTCTCCCCCCACCCACCTCCATCTCCTTAAGCCCAGAGGCTAACATGTCCCATCTGTATAACACGGTCCTTTCAAGAATGTTACAGCATACACCCGTGGGATTCACTTTTTGTAGCTGAATACTCTGGAGGTTGGTTCAGCCTAGGCCTTGTTTCCAGAGTTCTTGATACATAGTATTCTTTGCCCCTAGGTGAGCCAGAATCTAACTTCACTCTGAGCAACAGCTGGGCAGATTTCGAGTTCTGGTTCTCATAAACAAACCTGCTCTAAGCATAGGCTCCCTGGGCTTTGTGCACACAGGACTTTCCATGCCTCTGTGGTGCCATTACTGAGTTGGATGGTAATCATATGACAGCCAAGTTTTCCCGGAGTGGCTACCCTGTTGCCATCTCCAGCCCTGCTGGCACAGCAGGGCTTCTGCATCCTCACACCTGTGGCTGTTGCTCTTGGAATTCCCTTTTGTTTTGTTTGTTTGTTTTGGTTTTGTTTTTCCCCCAACATTTGGATAGGTGTGGACTGTAGTCCCATAATGCTTTAGTGCACATTCCTGTAGTGTCCAATGAGGATGCCTTCTTAGCCTAGCCTCGTCGGTATCTGGGTACCTTCCATAAAATGTCTGTTGGTACATTTTGCTTCTATTTTGTCATGTAAGTGACTATTTACTGCCAAACTGAGGATTTTTTTTTTTTTAATTCCCAACCCCAGCCCTTTACTGGCTGTGAGATTTTTTTCCAAGTGCTTTCTGCTAGTCTGGGAATCATCTTCTCAAGAGTAAACCGTTTTCATTTTGATGAGCCAGGGTTATCAATTTATTTTCCGGGTCATTGTCTTTGTGACTTTTAAGAAGTATTTATCTGGCCCTGGAACCTAAATTATTTTTTCTCCTGTTTCTCCTGGTAAATGTTTTACTGTTTGACTTTCAAGCAGAATTTGAAGTAACTATGTTATACGAAGCCTGTATCATAGTATGAGGTTTAGCTGTGAGCCTTCTAGTTTTGTTTGAGCAACTGTAACTACTGGTGCATTTTTATGGCCAATGTTCATGTGTGTGCTTCTAGAATATAATGATACAATCCCCCCCCCTTTTTTTTCCTCTTATGTTCGGCTCACAACCAGCCTTTACTTCCTGAAACCACAACTCTGGGTGGGGACTCCCCCTGAGGCCACCACTCCAGGGGGATTTTTTTGAATTCCCTGTGCAGATACACATACACTTTGTTTGAAAGTACAGAAGCAATCTATATGACCTTTATTTCTTTTTCTTGCTCTGTCACACTAGCGCGCGCGCACACACACACACACACACACACACACTGCCTTCCCATGTTCACAACTCCACCTTGCCCTTAGGGCAAGCAAGAGGGACATTGTATCTGTCCCAAAGCCTTGACCAGGCTAATCTCTGGAAATCTGAAGGTCCTGGCATATAGGTTGGGCAGTGGTGGCGCACACCTTTAGTCTCAGCACTTGGGAGGCAGAGGCAGGCAGATTTCTGAGTTTGAGGCCAGCCTGGTCTACAGAGTGAGTTCCAGGACAGTCAGGACTATACAGAGAAACCCTGTCTCGAAAAACAGGAAAAAAAAAGTTCCTGCCATATAACTGTATGGGACCCCAGAAATGCTAGACCCATGGGATGCTGACTGGCTTTGGGTAGCTTGTGTCCCTAGAGTTAGTTAGGGATGTTCTTCTAAAGAAAAGAAGACTAGCAATGTAGGTTACCAATGTGTTTTGAGCAAGAACCTTTTATAGGGGACAGGAGGTTCTTATTATGAGTGGGAAGGTAGCCTCCAGGAAGTTTCCAGGGTCTGTCTGTCTCTGGCATGTCTGTCCTAGTCTTCCTTACCTGCCCTTCCCGGTTGCAGGCTAAGTAGAATAGAAACGAGCTCTTAGCAGCGCGCATTTCGTATCCCCACATAAATGCAGCATTCTTGTAGTCTATGAATGCGCAGCACTGCTAGTCAGTATGGATACGTGGCTGTCAATGTAGACACCGCACGCCAGTATAGCCCCATACCTGTTGCTGTAGACCCGTGGTTCTCAGTATTGACTCACTTCAGACATAGACACGCTTCTGCCAGTGTGGACACTGCCCATCCAGGTGGACACACGCCTTTGTGCATGCGCTGGTGTGGATACACGCTGGCCAGCGGGGACTGGTCCCTGTGGCTTTCATTGTGTGCTGGGGACATTTCTTCACTTGGCCGCTCTCTGAAAAGTATATCTGTGTATTTTTCTCATTCCCCCAAGGCATCGCCAGTTAATCTCCCCTTTCCACCTCTGCCTTCCAGCCTCTTCCCATGTGTCTTAGGCCAGTTCTTTACATTCTCCACAGCTCTGACCTCTGACTGACTGGCTGTGGCCAGGGGGACAGAGAGACTCCGCTAGATATTTTCGAGGTGCAGTAGGAAGTAGGAGCAAAGGGAGGCCAGAGATTTGCAATCGTGCGTGCAAACACCTCTCCCATGACCAGCCGGCTGCCGGGGCTTGTGGCTTTGGAGAAGAAGGGAAGTCTTCTAATCCGCCATGCCTAATACTGCTGTGGGCAGTGAGCAACATCCTTGGGGCACACAGTGACCAGTTTTCTTTAGTTTCATGTTTTCCTTCAAGTCTGAAGAGGGGCCAAATGAAGAAATGTCCCCAGTACACAGTAGCAGGGCAGGGACCAGTCTGTGCTGTCCAGCATGTATCCACACACATATATGCCCGATGGTGTGTGTCCACATGGATGGGCAGTGTCCACACAGGCAGACGTGTGTCTATAATGAGAGGTGTGTCAATACTTAGAGTCACATGTCTAGATCAACAGGTATGTGTCTATACTGGCATGCAGTGTCTACACTGGCAGCCACATATCCACACTGACTAGCAGAGTTTACACAGGTGGGAGAGCATAACCACTTGAGGGAAGGAACCAGAGAGACTCGGGATGCCAGCTTGATTGGCACACACTGTAGCCCAGGCTGGCACTGTCCCATGATGGGAACCTGGCTATGGGTGAACAGGCCTGCATCTTGAGACTGACATCCAGGAAGGATGAGGAGTAGAGCTGACTCGAAGGATGCTACTACACATTTATAGATTACAAGACTGCTACACAGGGGTGAGGCAGCTTTCGGGGGTTGGGGGGATAGCCCCAGAGATGGAAGTCACAGGATGGATATCTAGAGGGTAGACTTGGGAATGCCAATGATGAGAGACCCACATCCCGAGCTTGCCTTTGGCTGAAGCACACACAGGACAGTCCCTACCCTAAGTTGTGATCCACCCCCCCACCCCCAGGGTATTGGGTTCCTGGAGGGAGTCAGAACTATGTATTTGGCTTCTAAAACCTTCCTGTCTCTTGAAGATGGGATTCTTCTGGTCTACCTGTATCCCCAGGGCTGAGAACATCTCTGGCACCCTGCACATCTGGATCTACTAGGTCCAAGGCAGAACCTTAGTCAGGGAGAGCTGCTTAGACTGGCGCAATTCTTCAGTCAACCAGAACAAAATGGGCCACGGGAGTTCTCGCCCACGCATCCAGGGCAGCACGCCGTGCCCCGACAAAGCCAACTCCAGGAGCATGTCCAAAGTCATGTCACCCAGCTGCAAAGAAGGCTCGAGTCACGGGCGATAACTCATCTGAGCTCTCTTTGGCTGGCTGAGGAGGGACAGGAGAATTGGTACAATGATTGTCCCTGAAGACTTTGCTAGAGGCGCTCTGGACCTGTTGCTGGGACTTTCCAGGAAAGGGACACCCTGAGAGGCCAAGCCAGCATCGTGTTTGTCCAGCTACTTGCAGATGTTCATCAGGGAAGCCACAGCCCCGTGGAGAATCCTAGGCGCCTGTCTTGAACGGACCCATCTACACTGTATACCGACTGCAGAGTTCTCGATTCGGAGTCTAAGTCCTCAGGCCCCCTTCCCCCACCCCCTTTTAGCACACTCAGCAGCTACTTGTCCACCACAGAGAAACTGTATGCCTTAGGGCTAGATTTTGAGTAGAAGGCACACACAGGACCAGTGAAGTCCACATGGGAAGTGATTGCAGCCAAATGGCAGAGGTCCATTGACTTATGAGCCCCATGGGTATCAAGTCAGTGGTTTGCTGCAGGACAGCCCGGCCATGGGAACAGGTTTTGGCTTGTGGTGACTACATGCACATTATCACACAGGGACTGTCTCCATGGAGCGTGGGCACGGAAGATGGTGTGAGATATGGGGACATGTTTATTGGACATAAATGTGAAGCACTCAGCTTGTGAAGACTCAGCACCACATGTGTCTGCCACAGAGGACCATCAGAGTGGAAGTTCTTGGCCATAACCTGGCTCTGGCTGGCTGGATGTCACTCAAGGCCTCCAGGCTGCTGCAGATTCCCCCGCCATCAACTCGGATTTCATGTTAGCATGTTGGCCCCGCTAACAGGATAGAGCATCTAGATTTGAGAATGGACTGTCCTAACCACTCTGTTTGCCTTGGCCAGCCCACACCAAATAGCATTCCACGGTAGACCCGGCATTTCACAAAGGATTCGGAGGAACTGGCATACATCTGGAGGAGGAGGGGCAGGAGGCTTGTCCTGCAAAGCTTTGCTGGAGAGCTGGGGGTGTGGAGATTGGACAAAGGCACAGCAGCCTGGACAGATGGCTCTTAGCTTGGTTGCCTCACTGGGGCCTGTGGTGCCAGACAGGAACCAACAGACCACGTAACTAAAAGCTTGTGACTAAAAGCAACAGGGACGAGACAGAGGCAGATATAGGGTGCCTTGCTACTGGAGGCATCTATAGTCAGCTGTCTGCATCTATGTACTCTGCATCTGTAGACTCAAGTAACCTTGGATCAAAGGTGTTAAACACATGCACCTACATCAGACACCACAGGCTCCCCCTGCCCCGCCCCGCCCCATGATGCTATTATTTAAATTCAGTTCTTGAATTTTTTCCACTCATTATTCTTTTTTGCCTGAGACATTTTTTTTCACATGATCCTGGGTATATAATTTTATAAGATAGGTATGCAAGCCAAACGGTTATGGATAATAAATCACAACTTTATCTTAAAACAGTCCGTTAACCTATGCCATCTTACCATTGTCTATTAGAGAGGAAAGCAAATTTGCATGCAAATGAGATGAATGTGTTTCTAACTTAATCCAGTCCCAAGATGCGTGAATTTGATACCTATGTGCTGTCCTAATTTCACTTCTGTGGCTGTGGCAAAGTACTCTGACAAAAAAATTAATCTCGTGTGTCTCAATGGCAGAATTCTTTGTCTAATGTGCGTGAAACCCAGCTTAATCCCCACTGTTATAAAAAAACAAAACGCAACTCAAAAAGGGCCTGTTTCAGCTCACAGTTCCAGGTTTCAGTTTTTCATAGCAGAAAAGCCAAGGCAGCAGGAACTGAAATCAGCTAGCCCTGGCACATCCACTGTCAGAAGCAGAGAGAAATGAGTGTATAATGCATGGGTGCTTTTAGTACTTGGCTGGCTTTCTCTATCCCTATCACTTCAGGACCCAAGCCTATGGAATGGTGCCTCCCACAGTGGGCTAGGTTTTCCCATGTCAACTAATGTACTCAAGACAGTCTCCCACAGACAGGCCTACAATTCCTCACAGAGACGCTCTTCTCAAGCGATTCTAGATTTGTGTCAGGCTGGCCAAAGTAACCATCACACCTGCTGAAGAATCTTGGCAGAAAAATATCAAGAGACGTTATTTTCCAATAATTAAACCATTACGTTTCCATGAAAGCCCACACACCTTTGTATGCACAGTAAAAAAAATTCAAGATACGGTATTCGGGAATCTTAAGTCAAGTGTCGTTAGTGTGATGGCCTTTGTGGTGCAAAGTGAGTTTGTGTTGTGTGTTAAGGATCAAGGCTGCAGTGACATCACAGGTGAGTGTTGATGGAAAACCCTCGGGTTCATTACGCGTTTGATTTTGAATGAACTTTTGCAAACTTTTCCGTGACCCACACATTCTACCACACAGCTCTGAGTTGGAAGCTGAAGAAGCCATCCTCTAGGTGCTACCAACACTGAAATGACACCTGCATCTTATTAGATATGATTGTGTCGTGTTAGAAGTGAGTCAGAGATTGTTGACAGTACACAGTAGGGGATGGGTACATTAGAGGCAAACCCTGCATCCTTGCAAGGGATATGAGGTTTTGGCATTGGATGAGGGTCTGGAAACCAGTCTCCCAAAGGCACCAAGAATGACAATATTAATGGAAAGCCTCCTTGCTGAAACAGGAAGCGGCTTCCTTCCAGAAGCTCTCAAGGCCAACTAGATCCATCTATATATGGTCATGTCTTGATAGAAACTCCCACTGGGGCTGTGTCTGGACTGGGCAGTGCTGAGCTGGGCCTGCTTTACATTGGCTGGCCTGGTACTTGTGGTTAGAAGGTCTCCCGAGTGACACAGAAGCCACCGGGCTGCAGCTCCCTCTGCAGTGCCTCGGGACGCAACTATTCGATTTTTCTTTCCATGTGACTCAGCCTGGGAGGGCCCATCAGGACAGGGCACCATTGACTGGGTGCAGCTGGTAGGATGAGAGAGCGAAGAGTCTTACTCAGGGTTTCTCTTGCTGCGACAAAACACCATGACCAAAAAAGCAAGTCGGAGAGGAAAGGGTTAATTCAGCTCACGCTTCCAAATGGCAGGAACCTGGAGGCAGGAGCTGAGGCAGAGGTCACAGAGGGGGGCTGCTTACCTCGGCTAGCTTCTGGTTTGCTCAGCCTGCTTTCTTATAGAACCCAGGACCACCAACCAGCCTAGGGGTGGAAACCCTCCCAATGGCCTGGGCCCTCTGCCATCAATCACTAATTAAGCCAATGCCTTCTAGCCAGACCTTATGGGGGCATTTTCTCAGTTAAGGTTCCCTCTTTTTTAGATGACTCTAGTTTGTGTGTCAGATTGACACAAGACCAGCCAGCGCAGAAGGTCAACATTCACTGCAAGAAGCCACCACACGAAGGCAGAGCTACTGAGAAATCAAAATGTGTGTGTGTGTGTGTGTGTGTGTGTACTTGTCCTTCATCATGGCACGCCTGAAACCAGTGTTTGGAACCTATTCGCTGCGGAAAGCAGTGTCCTCAGCCAGTCGAAGCTGGCTTTCTGTCACAACACAAGTCTGAAGAGCTCTAGGGCTCACTGTTCAGGCATGACCAAGCCGGCAACAGTGGATGGCGGGCATAGCTACTCATTTGTAGGTAGGAAGCACCCATCACTTGTGGGGTCCATTGTGGTCAGGGGGACCACGACCCCACAGACACGTGTGTGAGTGGGAACCCTTTCAGTGGCCCAAGACACACCAATGAGCACCCCAGACATGGCTGTCTCAGTCTGCCCTCTCTGCCTTCCTCCTCAGGTGCCACACTGAGTCCTGTGCATCCTCGGGAGCCCAGAAAGCCCCGCCTCCCATCCGAAGCTCCTGTGAACGGGCTGCTGGGGGGATGGAAGCTCATTGGCCTATTTTTGGTTGGTTGGTTCCCCCCCCCCCCAAAGACAGGGTTTCTCTATGTAGCCCTGGCTGTCCTGGCCTGGAACTCCCTCTGTAGACCAGGCTGTCCTTGAACTCAGAAATCCACCTGCCTCTGCCTCCCAAGTGCTGGGATTACAGGCGTCCACCATCACTGCTCGACTTTTTTTTTTTTTTTTTTTTTTTTTTGGTTTTTCATTGACCTACTTTTGAATTAAAGGTTCATCAAAGGCACATGAACCAAAGAGGGCGTAGGAATGGGAGAGGGGTAGGAGGCGGGGTTGAGCAGTAGGGGTTTGAGAAGGCAAGAAATGCCAGAAGAAAATTCTGGAAGTAGGGAGAGGAGAGGAGATAGAGGGTAGATATCTGCAAAACCAGGCATGCTGATGCCACGGCCTTTGTCCTGGTCACGTTGTTCATGGTCTCCCCTTGTCTATCTAGGCCGCTCTACAGCAGTGCTTAGGTACCAGGGCAAACAGCAGCCCAGGCCCTAGAAACCTTTCTCACTCCCTGGGAGGTTTGTATTCCTTAACCTTCTAGAATGCCCTGGCTTTGTCGGCTTTCTTAATACCAGATAGAACCATCAGCCCCTTCCGCATGGAAGCCCACTCTCTTCCCTCCCAACTCAGCCACGCCCACTTTCCTTGCTGTGATTCTAGGGAAAAGCTTGGCCAAGGTCAAGGATCTGAGGGTGTGACACCCATCTGCCTGCCCCCTTCTAGGAGAGCAGAAAGTACCCCGGCACACCCAAGTGTTGGAGCGGGTGGCTCTTCTGTGTCCCACTGGTGACAGAGAACAGTTTCAACCGAAGCCTTAGCTTAGCGTCTGAGGTTGGGATTAAAGAATTTCACCATGGTTAACGGGTAACGGCCCATTTACAAATAACAGCGGCTTCAATGGAGTCCAATGGAGGATGCGTAGGACACTGGAAACACCCCTGTGGCTTATTTGGGGATAGGGTTGGGCTGATGCTATCTGTATGAACCCATGCTGCCTCAATTTAAGGGTCACCTCACACTAGAGTTGTGGGAAGAGTCCGGCAACAGTCTTCTACGTTTGTCTGTCCCCTGGGGCTTCCACCTGGAAGACGTGCACAACAAAGGCAGAACAAAAGAGCCACCTGCCTTCTTCCCCCATCCCTTTGATCTCAAGCTATCTCAGGAGGCTTTCTAAACAAGGACCCGGTGGTTTTGTAGGGCGCCCCCAATGGCTCGTCTAGGAGTGAGCTGGCCCAGCCCCCGCGGGGTCCTGGCGGTTGGGCTGAGCGAGAGGCCTAGGAGAAGGCTCCCGGTCCAGAGCATCTTCTAGTCGCTCTGCAACAGGAGCAAAACAAGAGCACGCGCACCTGTCGGCGCCCCGCCCCCTCCGCGCCGCCCAATCGTAGGCCGGGGCGGGGCCGGGGCGCAGTCGGAACCCGCGCAGAGCGCCGCCGTGGAGCAGGAGCTAGCGCAGCCTCGTTCCAGCCGCCTCGTCCCCGCCGCCCGCAGCCTCGTCTCCAGCGCCGCCGCCGCCGCCCCCGGGGCATGGCCTGTCTGATGGCCGCTTTCTCGGTCGGCACCGCCATGGTGAGTCGCACATCCTTTGCACTCGGGGCTGGCTATTATCTTCTAAGGAAACAGGAAACCCAAAGCCCGGCTTGGCTGGTCCTCACACCAGCCGCCTATGAGCGCATCCTCCGGGCGCTGACCTGGGGAGCTCTGGAGAGGTGCCCGGTTCTGCCCGCCTCCGCCCTGGCCACCTGGAGCCTTGGGATGCTCCTGTTCTGGCTTAGGGCACCCGGAAAGTGGAGGGACCCGGAGTGGGGCACGGGGTGGCGAGCAGCCCCACAAGTGGACAGGTGGATGGCCTTGACTTGTCCGCCTCCTGGGTGAGGGGCACGGGATGTGGAAGCGCACTGGGGAGGGACTGCAGGCTCAGCCCGAGGGAGGGAAGGGTCGGATCTCCCTGGGGAGTTCTGCGGGGCAGGCAGGCGGCTAGGGACTTCTTGCGCCACCCTCTGGAGCGCTGGGCACAGTGGGGGGACAAAAAGAGAAATTGCGCCCCACGAAACAGAGCCTGCTCTCCTGCGTTCCCCAGGGACAGCTACTCTTGGAGGAGGCAGCGGAGTCCCAGGGGAGACAGGAGGACGAGCCCAGATCCCTACCAGGGTGAGGGCAGGGTGTGGGTATTTACACGCCCCCTCCCCCCAGATACCAGTCTTAGGACAAAACCTGGGTGCCATTGAATTACTAGACAAGCCCTGTTTCTCAGAGGTGGGCAAGCGACCCTTCTTGCGCCGCCACTCAATGCTCCAGGAAAAAAAGAGCTAACATGCAACAAAAAAGAAACCAGCCCACCATCTGTCTGGTCTCGCCCTTGTCCCTACCAGCTCTGCCTAATAAGCGGACATTGCGGTTAATAACCTCTTAGGCTGACTTCAGACTGTGTAGAGTACGAACAGCAAGCCCTCCGTTTTCCCACCCGAATCGTCCCTTTCTCTTCCTCCTAGCTCTGTTACTAGCCTGCCCGTTCCTTCCCAATACGCTGGAAACCCACATTGCACAGTCCCTCCCCTTTATTTCATTTTTAGCATCCTGTATTTGAAGTCAGCAAGGCTCAGCAGGATTTGACCGACAGTTACCTCTTGCCTTGAGCTCTAGAGGAAAAAAAAAAAAAACCACCCGCCTTTGTGCGCATGCTCTGCTCTGACAACCGCATCCTGTGATTCCAAACAGGTTACTGTAGAACTCGTCTCCAGCCCTGCCCGCCGACTCATTATGTAATGATTTTGTGTAAACTGATAGAATGGCGCAAAGATGCACGGTGGTGGTGGTGGTGGTGGTGGTTAGCAGGGGGTGGGGTGAGGCGGGTAGGAAGACCACCCCCCTAAGCTGGTTCCCATCCATGGGATGTACTCCATTTCCGACTCGCCAGAGTCAATGAAAACAGGATTCGTTTCTCCTCGAGTATTTGCCCTTATTTAGTTGGCTCTAGTTGGTGGCTTGGTTAACACTGAAAAATTGGCCCTTGTGCATGTATCTATCAATGTGAGGATTCTACTGGCAACAGAAAATTAGGATAATTGACGATCTTTGCAAATAGAGGAAGTTTGGTGGGTTCTCTCTGCACAGAACTGGCTTGAACATGTAGATAAATGAACCAAAATGCTGTAGGATATAGGTTTCCGTACTGATTTATAGCATTATGGTTTGATACAGCCCAGACCCCTGCTATGAGATTACTAATCTTATAATGGCTGGGGTTATCTTTTATTTCCCAGGAAACCTATTGATATATTTGAAAAGAATTTTCTTCCTGGAAACCTGGCTCTTTTGTTTTAAGTTTTAAATGTCTGTTCTGTCTGTCTGTGGTTATACCACTTCGGGTCCATGGATCTTGTCTGCTCTTGGAAAGCCAATCAGGGTCAGCCTGGTTGGGACCTGTTTGGGAATAGGAGGTGACAGCCACTAGGAATACCAGGTGCTACAGGCACAAAACAAAGATGAGGTTAATTTTTAAAAAATGTTCTATCTTAGTTATATCAGGACTTCAAGATTTGCTTTTTAAGTGTCTCCCGCTTTAGGGTCCTGTTACTGCTGTCTGAGTGAGCTATAAGTCTGGGGGAGAACCCTGAAGGGGAGCCAGAGCATCCAGGAGTACTGGGGCCTCTGAGGTGGCAAAGACACACACACACACACACACACACACACACACACACACCACGATGGGCATGTCTTGCACTAGAGCTTCGTGGCATTGCGAGTGGTCACTGAGTGTAACCTGCCCTTTAAGCTTAGCTCAGGGTGTGACATTTGGACACTTTTCCTGTGGGAAATTGTGCTGATTATGGGTTAGCCTGTTTTCCTCAGACGTACCCAGGATGTCCTAGGATACCGTCTGGGTGAGCCTCCTCGTTGGTCGTGAGGAAGTACAGAGAAATGGGAACGATCCCTGCCCCAGTGTAAGGAGAGAAGTTCTGTGTCCGAATGTATCTATTTCAGTGAAGGGGTCTTCCAGCCGCCTGGGTGAGGCTTGCCGGCTGTGTGTGAACTTTCCCCTACTACTCTGGTGTCTCTAGATTCCCAACATCTGTGCAGAATTTACTGGACACTGTGCCAAGAATGCAATCTCTTGAACAGCCCCCAACAGGATCCCCTCTCTGCACAAAGTCCCCAGGAACGGACTTCCTGCCTTTACCATCTGTTCAGTCCTCAAAAACACATTCCGTGAGGAGAGGGCACAGTGTCCAGACAGGAAGGTAGGGGAACGGACCAGCCAAAGGGGTGGGGGTGGGGGAGAGCAGGAGCGGATAGGTGTTTGTTTTATTTTTAATGAGCTCAGGAGGCTGAGGCAGAGCTCGCTGTAACCTACATTGTTCGCCGGCAGTTCTCATCGGAGGATGTGTTTCCAGAGAGCTGGTCTATTTTGGAGTGACAAGGCCACTGCCTCATCACAGAGGTTTCCGTGATTTTATTAATTGGGTGAGGCCACTGGACACCGGTGGAGGAAGGGTGGGGCTGCCCTCTTTGCAGAGGGAGGCTGCAGGAGTTCCTGTTTGCTGTGCAAACAGGACAACTCTGGATGTACCTCTGGATGCACCTCTGCTGTATCCAGTGAACTAAGAGACAGTCAAATGGCTAGGTGGGAGGAAGCCGGCTCAGACTCGGAAGCCTCAAGGAGTTGATGGACCTCCTGACTGAGGTGTCCTGAGCCGGAGGGGGACTCCTTGCTGCTTTCCTGCGTTCTTTCTGGCTGGAGTCGGTAACCTCCCTCCCACCACCGGTACGTGCAAATGCTAAGAGCGCAGGCTGCAGGCTGGCTGGAGGAGACTCAAGCAGGCTGGATCTTAGTCACAGTTGTTTACAGTCACTTGCCTAGCATGGGCACGCACGTGGTCTCGCTCTTGAACACTTCACATCCTGAGTAGCTGACTCTGGCTTCTTCCACCCTCCCTCCTCAGTTCTAATCCCCCAGCTTGGTCTACCGGCTGGCAGAGGGGGCTCCAACGGAGTTACCACCTGCTGATTAAGCTCCTCCATCTCCAGTTCTGCTGGTGACTGATAACAGCCTTCTGAGCCTGGAGCGCCGGGCTTGGGTTCCCTTTCTGGGTCCCCAGCAATCTTCAAACTCTCTTTATGCAGTTTGCCTCTCTAGTTTCATCTATGCCAAGTACCCTGTTTCCTGGCCTCCTCTGCCCCCTCCTCTGCCACCCCAACCCCACATTCTAGCTGATTCTGCTAGAAGTCTAGATCTCCATATTCCAGACCCGCTCTGCACAGAGGCCCTCTGCAAGGGAGCATGGTATACAAAGCCTCATCTGGTCTTGCTAATCTCAGCCTGGGCTATTTCTGCAGACAGAACTTTGTCCCGGGCCCCCACCCCAGGGTCTGATCTGAATCAAATAAACCCCTCACGGCCTTTGCCTAATCCTGCAGCGACAGCTGCTCTCTTCCCTGGGCTCAGTTTTGAACATGAGCTGGCTGGGGCCACAGACCATGTGAGTGTCTGGCTAGCTGCCTGGTGTTATCTAGTGTTCAGTCTGCTGGAGAGAAGGTCAGGATGCAGGTCTAGTACCTGTCTGATCTCGGACTAGGGGATAGACGGGTGATGGCTATGAGGCCTCTTATTCCTGTGGGTTTCAACAGGGAAGGAGGCAATCCCTTCTTGGCTTCCCTGGGGTTGGACACGTATGGTTGGGGCCTGCAGAGAGGGAGGGATTCCCCACAGCAGTTAGAACCTGAGTGAGGGTAGAGTTCTGGGAACTGTGATGGAGAAGGCCTGCCCACCTCTCTCGCCAAAGCCAGGAAGAGTACTCCAAACTTAGGAGAAGCAAAGTGAGGTGGGAGTGAGCTGGCCTCATCTGACCGCCTCTCCCCAGGACAGCCTGCCCCTAGAGCCAGCACCCGGCGCTTCCCCGGCTCTTCCCCCTCCCCCCCCACACCTGGCTCCTTCCTCCTTGTAACTGGTTATGAGCCTGCCACCACGGCCGTTATAGCCACAAAGGACAGTGCATGGGTCGAGGGAATGTTCCTCGCGTTCTGAGCGCTTTCTAAGTTGCATAGGTGCATTCCTACAGAGGTGTGACAGAGCGACCCACCCCTTCAAGAGGCCCATCAGGGAAGGCGCCTGATGCGTGGGCACAGAGGCCAGAGCCTTGAGCACGGACATCGTTTGGAGCACCTGTGACACCCCCCCCCCCCCGCTTTGTTGGCACTGGGAAGAGAGCAGCCATGCTTCGTGCCTGGGGCCCCAAACTGGAGTTCAAGGATTGTCTCTGCATCCTGTACTTTGATCCACTCAGTAGGAGTGTCTGGGAGACCTAGGAGGGAGGGCATGGATCTGCGCCTCGTCTTATTCTTAAGTGTAAAGCTCCGTTTTCCATCACTAAGAGACTCTGATTCCATTCCCCGGCCCACTACCATACCCTATTTGTTAAGCATCCGGAAAAACCCCAAAGCTTATCGTTAGGCTCTGAATCCATCAAATACCTCCGTGGCAATAGCTCAGTCCTCCATAGATCAATCGCACGCTCTCAGTGGGTGGGCGGGTAAGGGGCTTGACCTGTGGGGCTTATGGAGATCATTGTTGGTAGAGTAAGGTCTTGTATAGCCAAGTCTGGCCTCAAGTTCACTATGTAGCGGAGGATGGATTTGAACTTCTAATCTTCCTTCCTCAGTTTAGAGTTAAGAGGTGTGTACTAGCAGAGTGGGTCTACACAAGGCTCAGCAGCAAACTCAGGCTTGGCGCATGCTAGGGACGCATCCCACTGGCTGAGTCACTTCCCCAACCCTTTAGGACGCTGTTTATGGACAGACTGCTATAGTTTTATTCTCTTCTATATTATTTGAAGAAGTAATCATAAATAATAAGTGATATTAAAGAAGGAGTTACTGGAGAAGCCATAGAAGAACAGCTGATGACACGGGTCATCGCTGTCCTTTAGTGGCCTTGGTGACCAGAACCGTTGAGGGGAGGGCTCTCTCCCATACATTGTCAGCAGCCTGGCGGAGCCTGCACATGGCCCACGCTTTTGGACCTTTTCCCCCAGGCTTCGGGAGACAGCTAGAAACACATCAGTTCAGTACAACTTGTCCCCTTTAAGGCTCGGCTGTGATCGGAGGGTTCCCGAAGCTTATTGATCAAGCCAGTGTTGCCAAGCCATTAGAAAAGCAAACCCCTTGCTTTGCATAAATACTCCTGGGTCTTGGCCCACCTGCTACGTGCATTTGATTCCTTGCGAAAGGCTTAAAAGCTAAAGCTGTGGGCCCTGTGGATAATACAGTGAGTGCCCTGCCAGCTACGGATGCCTTTGTATGCCTTTGTAATGCGGAAAGTACCTCCCTGTGCCTTAATGGCTCAAGTTTGGATCTCACTCCTACTTCCACCCCTAATGGCGGCGGCACCCAGCACAGGTTCCCTAAATCACCCGTGCCTCAGTTTCCTTGCCTGAATAACAGAAAAATAAACAAACGACGCCAATCCTCCGATATTATAAGGAGAGTGGAGTTACGAGGGATCTAGGACATGCGACAGTAAGATATGTCAGCTCCCCCCACCCCCAACAAGCCAGTGTTCTAATAACACTGTCTCAAGACACGTCACGAGCTGACACAGGAACACGTGACAACAGCTCTTTCTAAATAAGCCCTGTGCATGTGTGCGTCTTCCCTGAGGTTTTTATGCGTAGAACAGAAAGAGGTTGAGTCTCCATAGTGGCCCGTCTCTTCTTTCTAGAGGAAAGCAAGTCGCTTATCAAAGTTTTATGATTAGATTTTGTGACCCTAAAGGGTGAGTGTTTGGCATCTCATTTGAGGCACCTTTTTACTAGCAAAAGTGATAGTTAATGGGGGAAAGTTCCTCTGGGGCCAAGGGTGTTCTAGAAAGGTCTAGAAAATACTTTCTTTTTCTTTTTCAAGACAGGGTTTCTCTGTATAGCCCTGGCTATTCTGGAACTCACTTTGTAGACCAGGCTGGCCTCAAACTCAGAAATCCTGCTGCCTCTGCCTCCCAAGTGTTGGGATTAAAGGTGTGCGGCCACCACTTCTTGGCTTAGAAAGTACTTCTATGGATGATCGATGACCCTGAGCCCAGCAGCAAGTCTCTTGATAATTCCTTCTCTTCAGGGAGCCCCCAGCATACCTCATGGCCTTTGCTCTGCCTTCCAGAATGCCAGCAGCTACTCTGCAGCAATGACGGAGCCCAAGTCGGTGTGCGTGTCGGTGGACGAGGTTGTATCCAGCAACGTGGATGAGGTGGAGACAGACCTGCTTAACGGGCACCTGAAGAAAGTGGACAACAACTTCACAGAGGCCCAGCGCTTTTCTTCCCTGCCTCGGAGGGCGGCCGTGAACATCGAATTCAAGGACCTTTCCTACTCCGTTCCCGAGGGACCCTGGTGGAGGAAAAAAGGTAGGAAATAAAGCCACCCGCTTGGTGTTTGGGTTTCAGGAAGCCACAGGTCTTTGGGGGTGGGGGGAGAGTCTTGGTCGGCAGTTTGGAAGGTTGAGATGTATTCTCTTCTGATGCAGGCCTGCCTTGGCTAATTTTATTTCTCCAATCTACTGCTGGCTTCTCTCCCATGAAACACACAGGTTAGATTAAACGCTCTCAGCATTCCCAGAGGCTCTGAGCTTTGGGGGTGTTGGACATGTTGAGTGTCCCCTGTTGAAAATGCTCGGGACCAAAAGTGCTCCTGACTGCATATATATTTTGGATTTGGATAATAGGATTACCTATTCGTAATAAGGTACCTTGCGGGGCAGCACCCAAATGTAGACATGATATCCATCTGTTTCTTGAACAACTTAGGAGATACACACCCGAACGCAATTTTATGCATTTTTTTCTTCCTCTCATGCATCTGTATTCTGACTGTAATTTGTCTCCTCCGGGCACACGGAAAAATTCCAGTTAGTGCTCAGAAAAATGAGAGTTTTAAAAAGTATCTTAGATTCCTAATAGTGGAGACCGGGTAAAGAATTTCACAGAGTCACCCAGCGTTGGGGTTTGCTTGTTCCTAGCCTGAGGGCCCTCCCTAATGAACACTGAATTGATAGCCCCCCTTTTCAAGGGAGGATAGTTAGTTCTCCAATCGTTCAGAGAAAGTGTGTGTCGCCTTCCAGGTCTCAACTGTTCAAGAGAATTCCAGGGTCTGGCCTAGCCTTGCCGGGAGCCAGCTTGTTTTTTGAGGTCTTGGAAGGACTCTTCAATGGGTAGTGCCGGTTGGCCTATAGAGAAAAACCAAACGGTCATAAGATGAGCTCTGTCTACTAAAATGGTAGGAAGGAGCAGAGGAGGCCCCTGGAGGATGAGGGACCCTGGCACCTCTCGGCCACCTTCGCGAGTTCTCCACCTCCCCAACACGATGCTTGCTGAGGTTTGAGTGCACTCGCCTTTCTGACTGGTTCTTGTTTCCCAGCCTAGTCTGCTATTTGTACAAGTGGGGTAGTCAGGGAAGAGACCAGGTGGTCCATGATATCTACTGAATCACCACATGTTAATTGGAAACTGGAAGAGAACTTGGGACATCCGAGGTGACTCGGGTGCCACCTGAATATTGATTTTTTTTTTAAACTTAAATATTGACACAACCTTTCTTTTTCCTTTTTAAAAAGTTAGCCTGTTTTTAAATTTGTCATCTCTTCCCCACCCCCCTCATCCCCCCCCCCCCATTTTGTTTCTCTGCCTCTTGAAGCTAAGCTGGTAAGATCATCGGCGGGAGCAATCTAGTCTTGGTGGTAAACAAAATTTTAGAAACCCGAGAAGCCAGTCCCCGGGACCTTTGAGCTCGGTGGTTGTTAAATGATTGTGTCTGAGTTTGCACAACCATGAACAGGCCCTGCTCCCTCTCACGGCCGATTGTAGGGCACTGTTATCTGACACTCCGGCTTCCACATGCCAACCTGTTTTGTTAAGAACAAAACCTCGCCAGGCTCAGCCATAGGTCTATGCTGGGAAGCCCGTTAGAATCGAAAGGTAGGAATATACAGATTTTACAGAAAAATGTACCCAATGGGGCTCGTTGGTTTGTGTAGATAAACCACAACAGACCTGTGAAACACATGAGTGTTCTATGTGGTCTTGGAGGTGTGGTGGTGAGGTTTGAAAATTCAGGCTATAGAGGAAGGTGGCTCACCACGTAGGGGTTGGGATGTTTGAATCCTTGGGTGTCAGTTGCGTATCTTACTTACTGCTGCAAAATACCAGACTTAAGGGAGAAAGGCTTTGTTTTGGCTTCCAGGTCCAGGGAACAGCCCACCATGGCAGAAAAGTCGTGTCTGCAGGAGAAGGCCCCTGGCCAGTGGCTTCTCACATTCAGGAAGCAGAGAGCGATCAGCCCCCTTTCCCCTTTTTATTGAGTCCAGGACCCCAGCCCAGGGGATGGCACCACCCACATTTTGGGTGAGCCTTCTCCCCTCCCTTAATCTAATGGAGGTAATTATCCCCTCACAGAAGCAGCCAGATACTTGTCTCCATGGCCATTCTGAATCCCATCAAGCTGTCACTCAAGACGAACCGTCACACCCTGGCAGCGTCTTGAGTTGAAACCCAGAATATACCTCTGGGCCCCGGAAGGGGCAGCCCTTCAGGTGCTGTATCTGCCTTGCATGGCCTCTGAGCGTACACAGGTCCCATGCACCCGCAGAGTCAGCCAATCGGTAATGGATTCCTCACAGGCTGAGACACCAACGTCCATTCTCAGCACCTTCGAGGACGTGCTGAGCCAGGAGGGAGGCTGTTTGCCCTGTAGTAACCTCTGTGGGTTCAGGCATGGGAGGAGCCACTCATGAGCCCCGCGGGACTTGCCCGTGAGTGAGTCAGAGGGATGACGGAGATGCCTAGTCTGGTGTGTCGTGTTGTTGGCTTCTCAGCCAGCCGGCCGTGGCTTGCTGCCTGATGCGCTCCACAGCCCTGCTTGCTTTCTTCCACAGTGGCATCTCTGAGGTACCCTCTCTTCTGTGTGCCTTGTCCTTCCCTGCATCAGAATCGGGATGCTTTTTTCAAGTCGGTCTGAATTTAAGATCGAAAAGAAGTCCCCACCTCCTCCCTGAGTAGAGGGGAACCCAAGGTGAGGAGTGGTCCATGCTCCCGCCTGAGACCACAGTGGTGCTTGCTAACTCCGGGAAGCCCAGCATGGAGGCCAGGCCTTGCCCAGCTCTGAGCCCGGTGGGTCATCTTAATGCAACCGGCAGGGAAACGAGGCTCTTCCTGAGGTTTGCGTGCCCTGGGAAATAGTCCATTAGCCCGCAGGCCACCTCTAGGGGAAACCTAGTCACTTGTCCATCAGCTACCAATGAGGCGAGCTGCAGACCCTCTTCTCACCTCCCTTCTAGCACCAGTGCTATGACCTGAACCCAGGAGTCCAATTTCCTCCATACTCAGTAAGTGGGCAAGCCATAAAGTGTGCGTTTTACCCCGGACCAGGCAGGCAGCAGGCTGGCTGACCCGCTCAGCACACCTATGGATTTCTTGTCCTTTCCCCACATAACCCCATCCTGGCCTCAGAAGCAGTTCTGAATGTCTAAAAATTCTGTTTCCTTTGTCCCCCCACCCCCATGTGGGACCTTTCTCTCTTTTGCCCCTCATATGGCTAGTGACCCTCACGGGCTCCAGCTATGGTAACTGAAGCTGCGGAAGTCATACCCTGGCTCCTCTTGTCATTTCTCCATCGTGGTGATTTGGGATCTGCCATCCTCTCGGTGTGGCTCCAAGGTCACCTTCAGGGTGGAAGCCACTTGTCATATGCTGCTACCTGATTCGTTTCGCTGTCTGTATATCAAGTGGATTGGTCGTTGGCTCTTAAGATTCACCCTGAATGTGCTGAGCTGACTGTAACTCCTGGGTTGGCTGCCCTAGCACTGCTGGAGGGAGGACTGCTGGAGGGAGGACTGCTGGGAGGACTCCCGACTTGTAAGACTGAGGAGCTCTGAGGAACATCTAGCCTGTCAGAATTTATAGATTGGTAGAGGCGTCAGGAGTCCAAGAACAGAGGCAGTTTGCCCAAAGTCGAAGCCAGAGAGAGGACCTAGATGTTCTCTCCATTACCTAGATAGATGCTGGACCACTCTAGATGGGTCCCCCCTCCCCCCAATTGGATCCAATTCCTTCCATGGAAACCAGTTCTTTTCCTGATTTCTCCCAGAATGTGGTGCTACCTTACTGGGCCTTCTGAAGACAATAACAGTATAAATAACACTGTCATCTTAAAGAAAGCAGGCAGAGTGAGGCCTGCCTTTCTCCCCGCTGGGAGGAGAGGGATTTGGGCAGGGACAGTATCCATAGCTTTAGAAGAGGCCATTCTCTCTCTCTAACATCTAGGAGCTTGACAGACTCCAAAGCACAGACAGTGGTGCTTAACCAAACATGTATTTTCAATTGTACTTAAGTTTTCGTCAGATGATTAATGATGTCTTCAGAGGAAAAACTAGATCGTGTAATAGATTCCTGGTAGGGAACATAATTGTGAGAGGAGCCAGTCTCGGGAGGGAACAGCTTACTCCAAGGAGCGTCTCAACCGGCTTCTGATCTGGTAATTACTCTCCCTCAAGGAACCCACTCACGTAGTGTGAGCTGATGGGACAAATGACTAGGAACCATCTCCCCTTTGGCGCCGTCACACTGGCTGTCATGGTAGGGGACTGGTGGGAGGAGCCTCACGCCAGAGTGACTGTAGAAGACACAGGCTGTGCTTCCTATATGGTGGTGTGGTGTCACCAAGAATCCCCCTAAAGTGAATACACATGGCAGCATGGGTAAGGTGAGGGTGACTGGGGGGGCCTCATGCCACCCAGAAGTTTCTTTCTCATTAGGATGTGATGCGCTAAGGTCACAGAATAGCTGGGGGGACTCTCTATACTGTACCCTCTGCAACCCAAGCAGAACTGAATGGTTTCCCGCATAGCTGGCTGACCGAGGGGACTTCTTCAGTTTGCTTGGCTCATAAAGATGCCTCAGGAGCAGTTCGGACCTCTCTACCCATCTCAAGGTCATGGTCGAAGGAAGAACCAACTTGAAACCCTGTGTGTGGTATTCCAAACCAAGATCAGTTACCTGCAGGACGTCTCCCCCCTGCTCCCCCCGGCCCCCCCCCCCCGTGTTTACCCCTGTGGGGGATTCATCCTGGACCACCATAGTGCAGATGGAGTTATTAGTGCCTGTCCTATTTCCTATCTCATGGTCCTGCTTGGATGTAACCTTTGATAAGGCTATCTGAAGGGCTTTGCAATTCCATCCTCCTCTTGAGAGACGTGTGTGTGTGTGTGTGTGTGTGTGTGTGTGTGTCCATCCTGTGTCCTTGTCAGTGGACAAAGCTGATGGCAGGGAACATACTCTTCCCCAGCAAATGACACGGCTTTTAGGAATGAAATTCATGTGTAGAGATGAGTCAGTGGGGAAGCTTAGGTCGAGAACAAATGCCATCAGACCTGGGGCTTCGGGACATTTTCTTTAATGTCCTTTTAGCCAGGCTGTGCCATGTCTCCACATGCCACATTCCACGGACAAAGTAGAGTATACCACAGCCTCTGGGGAAACAGAATCTTCCAGTTCTCAGCCCTGCCCCCAACACCCTACCCCCCCCCAAAAAAAAACCCCACAAAAAACCAGGAAGGTGTTAAGTAGCCCGATCAGCTCCAAGCCAGATTAATGTGTATTGGCTTGCTTCTGAGTTATAAAAGGCCCTTGTACACCCAACACCCTTCTCAAATCAAGGTTTGCTTTCTCTTAATTTCCACCGCCCTTTCACCAGGCCTGTCGTTACAGGCTGGCTGAGTGGACTGGGCCACTAATAAGCCCCTTTCAGGAATTCCATTAGGAAACTTGGACTTCAACCAAACGCCCAAGATCCAAGACGGGAAGGGGAACCCAGCCCGGAAAAGAAAGGCTTCAGAGAGCCCCAAGACCGGGGGTGGGTGGGTTGCTCAGGTTTTAAGGGGGGATTCATTCCCTTTAGCATGGAAGATGTCTGTTGATCCTCTTGGCCTATCTTGGGCTAGGCTTTCTTTTGGGTCTCCAAGGAGACTGCTTTTGCCACAGCGGTTTGCTTTAGTTAGGGCGGTAGCTAACCCTTTCAGGAGTGTATATAACCCTAGGGTACTTGCAGACTTCTTGTGGCTTAAGTGTTTTGTAGAGTCCCACAGTGGCCATCTGTTACTCAGAGGTCAGTTCTTGCTCTGGAGTAGTTATTGGGTGGCTCCCGGGGGCAGATGGGTAGGCCGTCTGTTCCGGGTCCGGAGAGCAGCGCCCTCAGTGATAAGGAACTTCTTTGGTAGCCAAAAAATAGAATTTGAGGAACCGTTGACACGGGGCAACTCTTGAGAGTGCCGAGAGCTAGTTACTTGACTAGTTTAGAGTCTCAGCATCCGTCTTCCCCTTCTCTCCTCATCTGGCTGGCACACCTTCTCCCGTTAGTCCCCCGACAAATGAGAAGCTGGCTGTCTCCAGCTGAGCTCTGGAGTCAGAGCCATGCGCTACCAGTGCACTGTGCGGTCCGGGCTGACACATCTGGACATAGGTTAGATGCCCTGATGCTCCTGTCCCTGGATTCATGTTTTTCTGAGAACTCTTTCTGGCAGTTTCTTTATCTGGCTGTGTGACCTTATCACTTTCCCAAGGTTGCCAACACACACACACACACACACACACACACACACGCTGCCCCTGTTCTTGAGCCATCTGGCCTCTGCAGGATGGCATTGCAGGCCTGTGCGTGTCGTCGTCACTATTTAATTTCCCAAGGACATTCTCGCCTTGCTCGCCCCGCGTCCTGGGTGCCTGCCTGCTTGCATTTAGCGCCTCAGCAGTGGGCTTGCATCCAGAAACCTCCGCCTTCTGAGACAGAAGGCCTTTGAAGCTGAAGCCCCCTCTCTTGGTTCAAGGACTAACGACGGCTGACAGTTTGCTGAACATAAAACCATTCCTTTTGTTTATAGACGGGCAGGAACGTAGTGCTTAGTAACCGTACACCTGCTCCCATTGAGTTCTGGCAGCAACAGATTGGCTTCTTTAAGGAAAAGAGGGCCAGATTAAATAGTTAAGACTTGCACCACACGGTCGAGGCCATGGTCACGAGGCACATTCAAGAGACAAATGCTGATAATAAAAAAAAAAAAAAAAAAAAAAAAAAACAAAAACCTGCTGTGCATAGGAAAGACTACCTTCAACTCCAGTATGTCTGATGCTGGTGCTTTGCTCCTGTGAGAAAACATGTTAAAGGGCTTTTCCAAGGATGTGGAAAAGCTGCTGGTTGCATCCCACATGACCCAACGCCGTGGTTTCACCATCCTCTGAGCCAGCTGCATGTTGTTAGTCACCTCTCTGTGCAGTGGGGCAAGTGGCATCCAGTGTGAAAAGTAAGATATGCCAGGAAGCCTATCGGGGCTGTGATTAGGTCCAGCTGAGACCTATATTTAGACTCTAGATCTTGGCGCCAATAGGAGCCTTGGACCTGCCCTAGTCTGAACTTGACTCCCACGTGTCAGGGGCAAACCATCTGCACTGTTCCTTCCCACAAGTCAGTCTGTTTGATTGTCACAGTCACCAGGAGCTGAGACTCCCAGGACAGTATGGACAGTGTGCTCGCACAAGGTCCGTTCTTAGGAAATGCTTCTGAGCTAATAAATAAATAAATAATAATAATAATAATAATAATAATCAGGGTTTGTGTAAGATTCTTGAGTTGACCCAGCTCCTGCTTCTGGAACTCTGTGGAACAAGTGATCTAGATCTTGAAGTGGGCCCACAAACTAGACAGAATAAGAGATTGACCAGGGACAAGACAGTAATCAAGTTCGTCAGGGTGAGCAGCCTTGATAGGAGACCGGAGGAATGCTAGGCTGCTAGAGAGATGAGGGCCGAGGTTTGCTTTGAGATTGCATGGCACGGTGACACTTGTGGGTAGCAGGAGACAGGCATACTTTCCAGAAGGTTCTCTGTTATCGATAAAGGTAGAGTCCAGTTGAGAAGCAGCTGTGAGGCTTCTGCTCTGTGTCTGTCATGTGGCAACTGGTGGCTCCACCCAGAAGCCCCTGGGCCAGGCTTCCCAGCATGCATTGTGGGAGGTTTCGGTCATATGCCTCTTCTCCCACTTTGGAGGGAGTCATGCTTATTTTCAATTAAAAATAGCTAATGTTTGCTGTTTCCTTTCCCACATTGTCTCATTACCCCAGAGCTTCACTCTGCCTCCAAATGTTTCAGGAGGCCCAGACCCAAGTACGATGACCAGCATTAAGCTCTTGCTCAGGAGATAAACACAAAGACCTCTTTGCCTACTCTCAGTGGAGGTTGGAGCAGGGGTGGGAGTGGGGATAGGGGTGGGGGATAGATATCTTTCAGGCGTGGGTGGGAGGCAGGTTTGACCTCTATCTGGAGCCCAGAACTGCAGCACTGCCTGCTGGGCACATTAGACCTCTGCTCACTCTCCAAGATGGAGTTACATATGTTAACCCAGCGAGCCAGCGAGCAAGAGGGGGACATGCATAAATATGAATGAGAGAATAGTTTATTCCCACCAACTGTCATCTACATGGCCCAGTATTGAAGTCACTGGCCAAGAGACAACCCCATAACGGGTTTTTATTGCTTAGAGCACCTCTCCCCCACCGTCTGTGGTTCTGTGAGCATCCTACCGGTGGCCAGGACACACCGGATCCGTTGCTCACAAGTAACCCTGGCTGCAGGCTCTGTAGAGGCTGCCTGCAGGAATTCTTAGGAATGTTCAGCGACTGGAAGGAGAAACAGCAAGGAGCCGCCTCCTCCAGCCTGCAGGTGCGGGCGGGGCAGGTGTGCGCTGCTGCGCAGGCGCAGTGCGTGCCTGCTGGTCGCGGCCGCCCGCGCCGGGGTTACTATCGGTCAATGCTCGCTAGTAACCTCCAGCTGGCGGCAGCCGGGAGCTGCGCGATTGGCTGCGTGCGCCCAGGCACTGTTGCTAAGAGGATGTTGCTGCTCTAGGGGGCTCAAGAGGTCCCGCTGCTCCACAGGCCTACAAAGAGCAAAGCCCCTGGTCACATTCTCCACTCTAGGTCCAAAAGACACCCAGAATGTCAGAGCTTCTCCAACAGGAAGACTCTGGAGCAGATGAAGCAAAGACAGATTCCGGGATGAATATGTTGATACGCATGGTTGTTTCCTATTTAAGCTTAATTGGGGGATGTGAATGAGAGGGAATAACACAGTAGATACCAGAATGCTGAAGCCTTCTCTGTGTGCTGGCTATGACCTTGACGTTTTGATCGGACGTGTGTGTGTGTGTGTGTGTGTGTGTGTGTGTTTCTATACTGCTGTTTAAAGTCAAAGAGCTCATAGCTCTTGGTCACACCCTTTTCCAAGAACCACTGCTGGCCTGTGACTCCTTGGAAATGTTCAGAGCATCCGAAGACCTAAGAGGCAGAACTCCTCTCTATGTATGACCAGCTCTAGAAAAGGACCAGGGTGGGTTCCCAAACCCTGGAATTTCCCTTTAAAGACTGGTCTGTGGATCCAGTAAGCCAGCTGGAATCCGGAGGGCTTCCCTGCCCAAGCTGAGTCACTTCCATCCTGGGGACAGCAGGGAATGAACAATAGTTGAAGGCCAGGAGGGCATTTCGTGAGTCGAGTCTGTGAGGTGTCTGTGAGCTCACAGCACGATTTCTCTCAATTAGGTACCTGGAAGACCCAGGACTGGGCAGAACAGGAGGTGTCACGTCATGCCCTCCCTGGGGATCAGGGCCTTCTTGAGACACTGGCCTGATGGCTCCTCTGGGCTTAATTTAGGCACCCTGTAAAGTGCTAAGCACTATCGTACATATGGTCTGTGCTCAACCTTTGGGGCTCCTGCCCAAAGCAAGGAGAGACCCCTTGGGGCTGGTGACTTCGGCTTGTGGTTTTTTTGCTTCTTGCTTCTCCACCTCATTTTGTGATTGTACAGTTAACATTTTGCAAGAGAGCCGATAGAAGCAACTAGAGATGGGTTAGGTAGGAAATAATGGTGACACCTGACACCTCAAAACCTCTTCTGTTTCCTAGGGGTTTGTTGGGTGGGGTGGGGTGGGCGGAAACCTCTATCAAAAGGAGGAAGTGTGCATCGGCGAGAACTACAGTTCAGCATGTGGAAGTGTCCTCAGCTCCTTCTTGTGGGGGACGGAGATCCTGGCCCTTGGAGCCTCGAGCTACACAGGACTCTGGAGTCCGACCGAGGGAGCTTCCTGGAGACAAGGGTACCCTCCCTCCGGCCATCTGATGTTAATAATAGTTTTCAAGACATTGGAATTTCCCCAGGAATCTCAGACTGGGAGAAGGAAAAAAGCCCAAGAGGAACTTGACCTCCAGGACTGGATTTCACACGGTTCTGACAACTTGTTAGACCTTCTTGCAGGAGAGCCCGGAGCCCAGACAATAATGGGTCTTGGTGGGTGGTGGGTGTACAGACATTTGACTGGAACTACTTAGTTAATAGACACCCTTCCCTCTACTTAAAGCCTGAGCCCCGCGTCAGCACGCTGAAGGTGGGCTTGGGAGGGTCTCTGGAACTCTGTTTGTTCTTCCCGATGTGGCTACACAAGCCTCTCTCTTCAACCTTCCGCTATGATGTTGTCTCTTTCATCGGCATACTGGGGGCAGGTGGCTGAGCATCGCTTGTAAGGACCACCAGGGATGAGTCTCTGTCCTTAACGACTCCAGTGACGTGTCTCTCAGAGATTCACCGCTGCCTTCCTAAGACTTACACTTGTGACTTCCTGGTGGTGAATATCAGAATGGAATCAACCTTCGTTTCAGAGCCATTGATAAACACGTCTTTCTTAGCACTTGGCCCTGCCCTGTACAGGACAGGTCATAGCTGTGTCATACCGGAGAGGCCCTCAGAGAACTCTCAGGTCACTGGGTGATACGTTTTGCATCTTGGAGACTATTTATATTGAAGCGTCGGTATTTGTGAGTGGCTGGGTGGAAATTTCCACCATTGAACAGGAGCTGGGTAAGCAACATTACACTTCAGAATCTGCCTCCTGAGAGAGGTTAATGTAGGTCATCTTGGGAGGATGTGAGACTCTCAGGCCCCGTGTATTTCTGTCTTGTGGCTGGATCTTCATGATCGAACATGAGAACGCGGTGCCCACTGCTCTAACTGGCAGCCACAACTGGGACAGGAGCTTTGTGGGCAGAGCAGCGGCCGTGGCACCTGAGGCCGGGTCCTACCGAGTGTCACTCTTGGGTTTGTGAATAGTTACAGTAAATTCTGTAATCTTATAAATCTATAGAAAATGCACTTCTCTTTTTCTCAAAGGGAGGGGGGTAAAACAAAACGACACTCTGAAGTGAGTTTCAATTTCGCTTCTCTGTCTCTTAGGGAGATGGTTTCAAGTCTTAACAGTTGTGATCACAAAAAGAGAAAGAAGTGTGTGAGGGAGGAATGGGGGAAAGGGGCGCCTCAGCGGGCCCATGCCAAGACATCTCTTCCCCCTGAGGGACCAACCACACAATGGTATAGTATAGAATAGAATCTATTTAGGGCATGTTGGGGGAGGGGTTAAGAGAGTAGTTGAGGCCAGGTGGTGCCTTTAATCCCAGCACTTGGGAGGCAGAGGCAGGCGGATTTCTGAGTTCGAGGCCAGCCTGGTCTGTAGAGTGAGTTCCAGGACAGCCAGGGCTACACAGAGAAACCCTGTCTTGAAAAACAAAACAAAGAGAGAGAGAGAGAGAGAGAGAGAGAGAGAGAGAGAGAGAGAGAAAGTCGAGGCAGGGAAAGGCAGAGAGAAGGAGAGAGTAGAGAAGTAGAGGCCGGCCATGACCACGTGGAGAGAGGGGGGAAGGGAGAAGGGAGAGAGGAGAGCCCAAGAGGGCAAGAGGCTAGTAAGACCAGAGAGTAAGAGAGGGAGGAGGGGCAAGCAGGTAAATAGATGTTTATAGTGGGCCAGGCCTGCCTGGCTGTTGCCAGGTAACTGTGGGGTGGAGCTTAGACAGAATCCTAACGTTAGCACCATTTAAGACCATTCCAGTAAAGGAAGAGGCCAAAGGAAGGATTGAGAGGTTGGGAATGTAGGTGTAAAACTCGCTTCCCACCTCGCCAGCAGGGCCCTGGATGAGTCTCTACCTCCCCTATAAAATGGAGCGTCTGCACAGCCATAAACCATACTTTAGTGGGTCAAAGGGCTTGACAACTACAAAGTGTTATGTCCCACAGGCACGACTGAATAAACAGTCTTGTGCGTGACATCAGAAACCAATAATACTAGAATCAATAAAATGGATTAAAAGCCCTTTAGTCATTCTAAAAGAAAGTGTGCTGCGCGCCCAGGTGTTCCAAGCCAAAGAGCATAGCCGTCAGCAGATGCTGGCTCAACCTTTCCTGTCCTCAAAGTCCCTGTGTGTCACTTTTGTAACAAGATGCACGTTCAAGCCCGATCAAGGGCGCAGGTCTGTATGTGGTGGAGACCAGAGTGATCTGGGATGCCACCTTCTAAGCCCTGGATACATCTCCACTCTAGCCTTACCTCAGTATGTCTGTGTGTAATGTGTACTTCTAGAGTGGCCTCCATTGTGGAGGGAACGGAACACCCTCCAGCCCGGCCAGCTCTCCAAACAGCTCCCACAGGTAGATAGATGTTCGTGGCACTCAAATTAAGAGCCTTGGCCAAATGGTACCTTCAGAATCGAGGAGCTTCACGGACTATTCTAGAAGGTCCTTCTAGTCGTTTGGATGGTCGGGCATCCAGCACCTCAATCCTCCAATCAGACCCAGAGAAGGGGCCTATGACGGTGATATCCTGTCACCTCCGGGCCAGGTTACCCTCTCACAGTGCTGAGAACGCTGTGTGTGCCTGTCCTGGGCTGTGAGGGGAGCCAGATTATGTAGGAGAGAAAAGCAGCTGAGGATGGTGATGCGGTGTTGGGTCAGGATAGGATGCCAGGCAGGCTGTGCCCCCCAGCAACTCTGTAAACACCATTGTCATCCTGCCCCAGAGGGGACCACAAAGATCAGAGACCCTGCTAATGACAGGGAGGACCCCAGGGCAAAGCCCAGCATGACACGATTCCTGAGTTCCTCCAGTTTGACCTTTGAGGTCATATGAAACAGTCAGTGACCACCAAAGATAAGGGCCACCGAGTGACCTTGAGCACTCTTGCTCTTCCTGCCTACAGTGGCTTTCAGTGAGGAGGAAGCAGTTTGCCTAGAGACAGGTTTGTCAAGCTTGGGATGCATCAAGGGGTGGAGGCCCCCATCCCCCACCCCGCAACCCAAGCAGGTCTCCCCAGGTGACACCTGCAAGCCGTGCTTTGGGAGAACAAACAACCACGCTCAGAACATTCCAGGCTTACTCACACTTGGCCAGCGTGGCCTTCAGCTCCACCCACGGGACTGAGGGCACGGGAAGTAGGTTTAAGAGGGCATCAGGCTGTGGGCGGGCTCGGAAGGAGTTTGGCTGGCATTGGCATCGGCAGCCTTTGCCCCCAACGTTCTTTAGATCTGTCGGGGAGTGTACGGGTTGCTGAAAACCTTCCCTTGTGAATGTCATAGGTATGTGGTGAGAGCGGTGGGCATAGGTAGAGCAGCTGCCCCTCAGGATGCTGACGGAGCGCCAGGCTTACCTACCCCCTCAGCACCCACTGATCAAGACATTCGGGTGCAATGGATCCCGTCCTGCATCCCCAGGATGGCAGCCAGCTTGCCACAGGCGGGAGTGGGGCCAAGTGGTGGCCACGTTCCATGGGGAGGTCAGACCCAGAGGCCTGTGTACTCCCTAGGAAGTCAAGGCCATAGCCCCATGCTTCTCCATAGACCTGTCAATCAAGGAGAGTGCAGGGAGGAGGGCAAGGCTGAGGTAGAAAGTTCTGGAGACACATGTTGTTCTCACCCTATGCTTTGACTTTTAGGTTTCCGTATAGAAAACTGTTTTTTGTTTTGTTTTGTTTTGTTTTGTTTTGTTTTGTTTTGTTTTGTTTTTTTGAGAAAGGACACAGAAGCAAGCACTTCATGGGCGTGTGTGCAGCCTTCTGATATTATGATAGCATTCATGCTTGAGAGTTCCACAATCGGGTTACACATTTCCCCTAAAAGTTTACAGTGTTCTAAGTAAGTTTACAACTCTGTGCTGGGCTGCCTGCATAGCTACCCGGGGCTGCGTGAGGCTGTGGACTGAGGTTGGGCCCATCGAGATAGATCTTGACCCTAGAATAAAACAGTGCTGCTAAGTAAGCCTCACGGATGTTCACAGGTTAACAGAGTGAACTCTTGGGGGGGGGGGGAGGGCGAGGGCGGCTAGAGAGATGGCTCGGCAGTTAAGAGCACTGACTGCTCTTCTAGAGGTCCTGAGTTCAAATCCCAGCAACCACATGGTGGCTCACAACCATCTGTAATGGGGTCTGGTGCCCTCTTCCGGTGTGTCTGAAGAGAGCAATGGTGGTGTATTCCTATGCATAAAAACAAATAAATACATCTTTAAAAAAAACAACAACAATAGAGTGAACTCTCTCTTTGGGGAGGACGCGTGGCTCCCAGGAGTTCATTCCTTCAGTTTGCTTCCCAGTCCCACCCCCCATAGCCCATCAGAATGGACATGATGGGGTGAGGACCTGTTTGCGTGTTGTGCATTTCTTTTGCTGGTGTGGTGTTGACTCTGTGCTACTCCGATGCGCCTGAGATACGGGGGACACGCAGCCGCGGGAATTCCCATCACCCCAGCTGTGTAGATCCGGTCAGTGGGGAACCTCAGCTTGAGAACTGCTGGGTCAGAATCCCTGAGGGGTGCACGGCCACCTGGGAGCCGCTCACCAACCCCCCACCCCCACCCCAGTCGATCAGGGTGGGGGAACCACTCGCAGTGGTCCAGGCAGCCTCTGCATGTCACTGGCTCCTCTGCCCCAGAAAGCACTGAAGGCTCAGAGAGAAATGTGGAAGGTACCTTCCAGTGGAGGGGAGGGCCTGAACTCGTCTCCACTGTGACCCCAAGGAGCTGCTCAGCCCCTTTCCTCCCCAGGGATCTGGGCTGAGGATTATTTTCCTCAGAGCATCTGTCCTGTCTCCAGGACAGCAGACATCGGTGCTGAGTGGAAGGAAAAAACGCCCCGGTTCAGCAGTTCCTGCTACTATTATTTAAACCAGTGTGGATTTTATTTCTGTCTCACTGACCCCAGGGATGCGTTCTAACTCCTCCTTGTGTGGACTTGAATGAGCTGATCTTAGTGGTCCTTAGTGACTGGGGTGGGGTGGGGGGTGGAGCTTAGTGGAGAGTGGGTGGAGAGTGTTGCCCAAGCCCGGAAGAGGCAGCTCTGATCTCCATCCCTGCCCACCAGCCAGCATTGAGGACTGCCACAGAGGATGTCCTGTGAACGGAGGACACTCATCCGTCCCAGGATTCCAGGGCCCTGTCCTGTCAGAAGAGGCAGGAAGGAAGTCTAAAGAAGGCCCCGTTCTGCCCAGGGAGTTCTTTGTATTTATCTGTAAACTCTCTCTATCTTCGGCTGGAAAACAAAAACAAAAACAAAAACAAAACAAAACAAAAAAAACCTTACCCTCTGTCACTGGAAATGACATAAGCATTTGCAAAAGCCTCAGGTGGCCCTAGGATGGGAATGTGTCATGGGGCTCAGCAGGAGCTGGCGGGTGCTGGGTAGAGGGCATGCAGACCCCGTGCCTCACTGGCCTCTCTCAGTGTCCAGCCCCACTGTGCCAGCTGCTCAGAACTTGATTGTAACACACCAGGACAGAATGCAGTCGACATTTCCATAGACCTCTGTTCCAAACTCTTAGAATCAAGTAAGAAACAGGCAGAGCTGGGGTGTGGGTCAGTGGTAGAACACGTCTCTGACAGGCACAGACTCTTATTCAGTGACTAGCACAAAGGAAAAATAAAACCCAAATTAAAACCTATAGATGTGACCGGGCAGTGGTGGCGCATGCCTTTAATCCCAGTACTTGGGAGGCAGAAGCAGGGAGATTTCCAAGTTCCAGGCCAGCCTGGTCAACAGAGTGAGTTCCAGGACAACCAGGGCTACACAGAGAAACCCCGTCTTGAAACAAACAAACAAACAAACAAACAAACAAACCAACCAAAAACCTTCAGATGTTAGCACAAGCAGTGCCTGCTCAGCAAAGCGTTGCAACAGAGGCCCCGGATGCATGGTTTCCTGCATCTCCTGCAGCCTGATTTCCATATTGTCAAACTTCTAAGTTCTCACTCTTGGGTAATGTACTTCAGTGTTTCCTTATTTAGATAATGACAGATTCTAATGTGTAAGGATCATAATCCCCCAGTTTTAAAGACTGCACTTGGGGCACAGATACGGCCACACTGGTCCTAGTATGCAGGGGGAGGGGACAACGGAGGCTGCTTATTACTCCTGCTCATGGAGGGCTGGGGTTGTTTACAAGTGACTCATATCCCTACCAAGAAAGTGGGAAACACCCAACTTGAGGCTCCCGGTGACCCTCGCAGAGGGACACATCTTCACATACAGAACCTAGCACAGGATCGGATGGGTACCGGGAGGTGACTTGCTAGAGTCAGACTCAGGGATGGGTGAGAATCAGGGTGTGAACACCCCATATCTGGCAACAATGCTCCTTAGTCACTGGCCCAAAGCTGTCCCCGAGAAGGGGAGCAGGGGGAGGCAAAAGTACCAGGTACCTGGAGGGAAGGTAGCAGATTGGTATACCGTGGGTACCTTGGTGCAACCCCGGGCCCCCTAAGGAATCTACGTGGCTGTGCTCTGTACCAGGAGGTGTGTGAGGTGACGTAAATGCCCGCGAAATAAATGCTCGCGTCATAGAGCCTCCGAGTGATAGCAGATTAAGCAACCAAGGAAGGGCAGTTTGCATAGCATGAATGAGCTAGCCGACCCATGAACAGACCCAGTCTTCAGTCCATATGGTGACTGATGGATTGAGGGCTGCAGTGATGCATATGCTTAAAGAACTCGAAAGCAGCTGTTTTCTCAGTTGAATTCAGGATGAGATGGCTGGGGAAAGGGAGACTTCCTGACCCCGTGTGCTCCAGAGGCTGCCCCAGGGAACTCTCCTGGGCCAACCAGGCCTTGTGTATGTGTGTGTGTGTGTGTGTGTGTGTGTGTGTGTGTGTCTTGGTGCTTGCAATGGAACACAGGCCAGAGAGCTTCCCTGGCCAACTGTGGGGACAGGAGAAAGACAGGGCGGGTAACAGAGCAGAAATGAGACAGAAGCTGGCCTGCCATTCATGAGGAGAAAGCATGGGGAGGCTCAGAGCCTGGGTAAGCATGTGGAAGAATCACCAGAGCCAGAGGAGGGAGCAGCCCAGCATGGAGATGAGGGCGGGGCGGTCGTTGTCCCATCCTGGGGACAACCTAGCATCTCGGATGCATTTTCCCTACCTGTTCCTGAGACCTATCCTTCCTGGAGATGTGTGTTTGTGAGGAAGTGTGGTGAAGGCATGGTGGTGGACTGGCCAGGATGGAGCCAGCAAGAGGGACGGTTCAACCACACCCAGCCTGCTCAGGTCAGGGACTGGACTCTGGTCAGTGTGGATGGCTGAAGTGGAAGAGGCGGCTACGCCTGGACTGGTGCCAACATGGTGGGGCGCGGTCTTCACCTGCCAGATGCAGGGCCTCTGGATTTGTGAATCAGCCGTGCGAGCGCTCTGCAGAACTGAATTGGAGGACTCCTACGGAGGGTGTCTGTGGGAAGCAGCTTTTTAGAGCCTTCAGTGGGTCTGGAATAGCTCCGAAAGGAATTATTATCAGCGCGGCGTTTCAGTTCTGAGAGATGCTGGCAGAGTAGGCGCGCTGCTCTGGTAATTTACTTGTTAATAAATATTTCATAAAACAACCTCAGTCCATGAGCATAAACAATAGCCAGGGCAGCTCTGCTCCAGGGTAGAGAGAGAAGGAGAGGTGGGGGGGGAGGGGAGAGAAAGGGAAGGGGGAGGGGGACAGAGGGGGAGGGGAGAGAAGAGGGGAGGGGGCAGGAGGGAGGGGGAGAGAAATTGATTCAGTCTTAGCTTTAACTCACTGACATGAGAGACTGAAAAATAACCCCATGAGCATTTCACTTCCTTTGACATTTTGCCCTGTAGATAGTGAGAAATGTCATCTTACGGTACAGTGGCGTGTGCGTCTGTGCATGTGTGGCCGTGTTTATAACATGCATGTCTCCTTAAGTTAGAAAAGGCCCTTGCCCAGCCATGCTTATTTTGTAGATTGTCAAGTGTTGTGAATCCACAGTCGGGGACATAAATGGACATGTTTGTTGTATCTTTGTACAACATCGGAATCTATCAGTTGACAATAAATTAAGAGTCACATTACCTTCATGGCCTTTGAATCCACCAAGAACAGCAGAATTCATCTTTTATGACCTCTGGCGATCTCTAGTTTCCTTATTCCGCTCTTTTTAATAACATGTTTTTATTTTCATGTGTGTGTGTGTGTGTGTGTGTGTGTGTGTGTCTACCCACAAAGGCCAGAGGAGGACATCTGGTCCCCGGAGCTGGAGGAACAATAATTGTGGGCTTTCCAACCTGGGTGCTGGGAACCAAACTTCTGCTCTTTGCAGAAACAGCAGGTGCTCCAAACTTCACTGGGCAATTTTTTATCTTCCTTTATTTATTCCCGTTTGAATTACTGATATTAGCTCTCGGTGGTATGCAGTAGACATCACACAACTATAGAGATATTGGCCTGAATGTGTGGAGGCAGAGAGCTGACTCAGATACAAGGAGAGTCTTTGTAGGGACCGAGTAAGGATTTACACACAGTGGGTTCAGAAACGGTGAGGAACAGTGGAGCCCATGCCAGACTAGGTGGCAGGTGGCTTCCAGCATCAGCCTGAAGTGGGCCATGTGTCCCAAGCAGGAGAAATGGGGATATAGCCCATGGACAGGCAGATGGAACTCTTTGTTGTGGTGACTCTTGTGAGGACTGAGCTGGAGGACCTGAGGTCAATACTGCAGGTCCCTTCCGCTGCTGGAGCGCCCCAGTCTAATACCATATGTGTGATCACCTGAAAGAGGAGTTAGTTAGCAAACCACAGATGACACTCGCTATAGAATATTCTAGAACACGAAGTGAGGAAAAACAGCCCTGGGACAGACAGTACTGCACCATTTATATACATTCCAGAAGCATGCAAAAATCATTTAAACTCTTTAAGGATGAATATAGTTAGACAGCAATAAGAGAAAATATGGGAGAATTAAAACTGCAGTAGAGGCAAAGTACGGGGCAGAATTGGAGACAGCAATCAGGAAGGGTTGAGGCCTTGGAGGGTGAGTGGGTGTCTCAGACCGGAGACAGGATGGTTGTCGCCTGGAGTTTTCCTGGAGAGACATGATCAAACACTATTCACCTTGTGTTTTGGTCTCCTTCCTGTTGCTGTGGAAAAAAAAAAAATCTCACAAAAGCAACTTAGGGGAGAGGAAGGTGTTTGTTTGGCTTATACCTCCAGGTCATCCCCTGACGCTGGGGGAAGTCAGGGCAGGAACTGAAGAGAAGTCACTGAAGAACACTGCTTGTTTGTTTGTTTGCAGGTTCGCCCTCAGCCTGTTTCTCTATGTAGCGTAGAACTACCTGACTAGAGAATGGTACCACCCACGGTGGGCTGGACCCTCCTACGTCGATTAACAAGAACGTCCCCAGACACACCCGCAGACCAGTCTGATTCGGTCAGTCCCTCACTTGAGACTCCCTTTTCAGATGACTATACATTGTATCAAATTGACAGTTAGAGCTATAACTAACCAGAATGCCTCAGATAGGGAACTAACCTCAGAACAAACCAACGGATCACACACACACACAAGTCAGCATGGCGAGCCAATGAGTTTGTTGGGGGGGTAGTGACAGGAGCATGTGTGAGGGTTTCCATAAGTGTGTAGGTGATTCAGACAATAGCGTCACTATATGTTCACCTTATCCTGTGTGACAAGTCACAGAAGCTGCCTCCCCGGAGGTTCCTGCACAGCTGGAGGACTCTTCCGCTTGAGACTCCCTCCTCCCCAGAAGGTGCTCACTGCTTTTATAACATCAGTGAGAAGCCTCTTGAGCCTTGTTAAGTTTCTCAGGATTTTTTTTTTTAACATTATCTGTTTTCCTGAGCCCCTATCCTTTTCTTCCCTCTGTAGAGTCTGAAGCTCGGTGACAGTGGCCTAGAGATGGTTCATATTAGTGAAACCGACAGAAATGACCGTTCTTTGCTGGTTTTGTGTGCCAATTTGACACACGCTGGAGTTATCACAGAGAAAGGAGCCTCCCTTGAGGAAATGTCTCCATGAGACCAGCTGTAGGACATTTTCTCAGTTAGTGATCAAGGTGGGAGGGCCTAGCCCATTGTGGGTGGTGTCATCCCTGGGTTGGTAGTCTTGGGTTCTATAAGAAAGCAAGCTGAGCAAGCCAGGGGAAGCAAGCCAGTAAGAAACATCCCTCCATGGCCTCTGCATCAGCTCCTGCCTCCAGGTTCCTACCCTGTGTGAGTTCCTGTCCTGACTTCCTTTGGTGATGAACAGCAGTGTGGAAGTGTAAGCTGAATAAATCCTTTCCTCCCCAACTTGCTTCTTGGTCATGATGTTTGTGCAGGAATAGGAACCCTGTCTCAGACAGCGATGCCGATGTAGGTTTACACGAACAGTAAGGGACCCAAGCACTGACCTATAACAGTCAACGAGCAGCTTCAGGGAGAGCCGAGGCTGGACCACAAAGATGTGCCCAGGCTGCTCTTGACCGGTTCCCCCTGAAATGCCCCCGAGCCATCTTTAAAACATTTTCATGATCCACTGAGATGGAATGCGCACTGTGGCTGCCAGACCCGGGAGTACCAGCCTCCTGTCAGGCCAGGAGAAAACTGAGTCCAGCAAGACACTGGGCAACCCGGCCCAGGCAGGGGCTAGGGAGCCGGTTCATTTGGTAAGATGCCTGCATGTAAGCATGAAGACCCGAGTTCGAGCCCTGGAAACCGTACAACAAAAAAGTGCAGTGGTGTGTTCTTGCAGTCTGAGTGCTGGGGAAATCTCAGGACAGACAGATACCTGGTGTTGGCCAGGTAGCAGCTAGCCTAGCCTATTGGGTAAGCCTCGGACCAGTGGAAGGCAGGCCGTGTCTTAGGAAGAAAGGTGGCACATGAGAAGAGACACTCAAAGTTATATCTTTGGCCTCTATGTTTACACACACACACACACACACACACACACACACACACACACACGCACATACACAGGTGTGCCAGGTCAATAGGTATCAAGTCTTATACTGTTCCCAGAAAAGTCACTTCAATAGACTTTGCCCCAAGTTGGCTATTTTTGTCTCCCTTACAGTTAGACCTTTTCCTACCATGTAACCAAAGGCCAGCCCAGGAACAAGCATGAGTTAATTCAGCAATATCCATGCTGTGTGCGAAAGACCTGATGATAATAGTTACTGAGTTATATTTTTGGTAACAAGAGGAGGGATTGGGGCATCAATCAATAGTGCATCCCAACAGAAGCCATCCTGCGTGTCTTCACTTATAGGACCCCAAACACAGTCCCACAACCTTCCTCCTGTCCTTTCCTGATGGAAGGGGTGGGAGGTGAGATTATTGATGTGAAGAGACACCATGACCGTACTGGCTCTTATAAAGGAAAACATTTAACTGGCTTACAGTTTCATAGTTTTGGTCCATTACTGTCACGACAGGAATCTTGGCAGTGTATAGACAGACATGGTGCTGGAGAGGTAGCTCAGAGTTCTACATCTGGATTGTAGGCCGCAGGAAGTGAAGGTGAGACTGGGAGTGGCTTGGGCATCTGAGACCTCAAAGCCCGCCCCCTAGTAATGCACTTCCTCCAACAAAGCCACACCCACTCTAACAAGACCTCTTTTCCTAATAGTGCCACTCCCTATGGACCTATGGGGGCCATTTCTATTCAAACCACCACACTAGTTTGGGCCTTGGGTGTAGAGGCCAGGGTAGCTGGATAGCTTTCAGGTTAAGATTGATGGGGGCATCTGGAGTCCATCTGGAGACCTCGTTGGCACCGTACCTTCGTTTGGACCACAAGAACTATTTTCAAATTGTTCTAGCCAGGCTTAGAAGCCCTGAAAGAAGACTACCATCTCTCGTTAGAAGCATAAAAGTTCTGGGGTAATAGAAAGCTGCTTCCTGCAGGCAGATGCGACCAACGGCTAGCTTTATGCATGCTGGGGCAGGGGCAGCCCGGCTGTGATCTCAGGACCTAGCCTGTGTGTACACGGTTTGTGTGGTTCAGGTGTGTGCATGTTTGTGACAGATGAATGTGTGCATCGTAGCGGGGATAGGTTGCCCCTGTGGTGTTTATGACAACCTTCGGGCACGGTAGTGCACTTGACGTGTTTATATACAGACAGGAGAATGTCCCTGTGCACGTGCTGGCAGACCCAATAGGCTGGAGAGAGTGAAGTTAGCTTTTATGGCTGCCTGCTCCTTTCTCCCGTGCCCCGCCCGCTCCGCTCCCCCACTGAGCCTGCTCTATTTAGATAAGAAAAAATAAATCCTCAACCTCTCTTTGTTTTCTTTGCATTCTTTTTCTGCAGCCTGGGCTCTCCCACCTGTCTGCCTGCAGGAGGGAATGGCTGGTCTTGCTCTCCCAACCGTTTACAGGTTCTACCAGCTCCAGGCCCTGAGGCTCAGGGGTCCAAGTTACACTTGCCTCTTAGCAGATGACCTCAGACTGGCTGGCTCCACTGGGAGTCTGGCTGGGGTTTAGGGTCCAGCCCTTGGGAGCTTTTGTCTTCTGAGGATCTCTCTGACTGTCCCGGGAAGAGTGGGTGGAGCCCAGTGGCCTTTGCTGTGAGGTAGCTGGACCCAGAGGCAGTGTGGACGCTTCCTCCCTGAGGCCGGAGAAGTTCTCTTGGCCTCCACAGCCTCTCCCTTCCCCCCACAACAGCAAAGCGCTGTTCCCTGCTTCCCCCCCCCTATCCCCGCCCTGGAGGTTCTGAGGTCATAGACATAGATTACAGTCCACCTGGGGACAGCCTGCGCCTCAGAAATCCACAGTGGTTCTTCACCAACAAAGGTGCTAATAGCACGCTGTCAAGACATACACCCCCCCTTTCCTTCCTTGTGCAAAGGTTTTCTAGCTGCCACTTAGGGGTGACCTCTGTCTGCTGGAGTCTGGCCCTGGAGTGCCAGTCAGCAGACAGTGGCCTGCAGAACAGTGTCTAACCACCTTGGTAGTGTCCGGTTCTCTTAGGGCAGATGCTGGGGACAAGATTCCTTCCAGACCGACAGCCCTCTGTCCAGAAAAGCCCTTTGAATCTCAGGCGTTCTAGGAATGGTGCTGGCTCTTTGAATATGACCACAGGCTTAATCAGCTGGATTGGAACTGTCTAATTTCAGGAGTGCTTCTTGGTTGGAGCTGGTGGCCTCTGCCTATACCCCAGACACAGACAGGACCCTTAACCCATTCAGTGCCCTAGCATGGCCTTTGACCACAAGGCACCCCCAGTAAAGGGGATAACACACTTAGCATGGTTTATGACTGGGTTGAGCAGCTCCACTTCTGTGAGGACTGAGTCTGCTCAAAGGGGTTGGGGGGGGAAGAGTGACTGCTGAGATCTGCAGACTGATCTGCCCAAAGATGCAGGCGGCTCCAGGTGTGTGTGGGCAAGCCTCAGGCTGGCTGAAAGCCGGGACACCTCGTTTCTCCTGTGCTGGGTTGCTAGGTGGCTTTGACAGTGGCTAGCCCTCTCCGAATCCTTCTGTATGTGCAAAATGCACAGAAGAACACCAGAGGCAAACAATCGAGTGAGCTAAGCCGACGCCTTTCTCCAGCCCAAGCGAGCCAAACTGTCTTCTGGGACACTAAACAGGCCCCGTTCCACAAAAACAAGAAAGGTAGTTCTGATCCTGAGTTGGACCAGCTGCGTCCCCTTAGTTAGTGGACCAAGAAGGTTCAGTTTTGTGAAATGCCCTCAGCACAAGCAGAGGGGGGAAACGAAGCTTGCATTCCGGCTCCGCCCAGCTTCCAGCTTTCTGGAAGCTTACCTCTGAGGTGAGGTCCTGTGAGAGAGATGGCTCAGCTGGGGAGTCTCGAGTGGCAAGCAGAGGCTCATGGGATTGTTCAGGAGCAACTTCCTGTCGAAAGAGCAAAGGCTTTGGTTGGGCTAGGGAAGTGACTCAGGGGTCAGAGGACTTCATACAAGTGTGAAGAAGAGGTTGGAACCCCCAGAAGCCTTGTAAATGCCAGAGTCACCCGCCTGTAATTTCAGCCTAGGGAGGGCGAGAAAGGGGATCCCGGTGCAAACTAGCTAGAGCAAGACCAGCCATGTCTGTGATCTCTGGGTTTGATTGACAGGTCCTGCCTCAATAAGGTGGAAGAGTGATGGGAAATGATTCCCAGCATCCACCTCTGGCGTCTACATATGTGCATGCCTCTGTGCACATGCAGACATGCGTGTACGCACGCATGCATATGAAAATGGGTAAAGGGGGGAAAAAGAGGAGGGACTGGTTTGTCTGTAGGCGAAGGAATGTATGTAGTTTTGACTTCTAAGAGAAGAAGCTGGTGCTGCCCTGGCTGTGTATAGCCAGGAATGTCTAAAGCCTGCCATGTCAGGAGAATTGCGAGGGGGTGCTTCCAGACCTGGTCATACACACCCCATCTGTTAATTGGAGGCTGGGAGCCCACCTGTGTCCAGTCGTCTGTGTGTTTCTCCCGTGAGCCATTCGGAGGGAATTTGCACCACCTTTGGCTTTCATTCAATGGGTGGTGGCCGTTTCGGGGGACCCGTCTCCAGCTTTGAGCAGCTTCCGGCACCTGGGGGCTCAGCGGGGGCTGAGGGTCCATCTTGGAGTGGAAGCGGCTTCAAACACCATTTGCTCGACAGTAACCCCAGCTCCAGCCTAGGCAGATAAGTATGGTAATGAGCTGACACCTGGGCATACACTAACCCCTTGGTGATGTCATTTGGGGCCCCTGGAGGGTCACATCTGTCCCCTAGGGGCAGAACTCTGTCTGATGAGCCTGGCAGGAGCTTGGCTTTGTACAGAAAGAGCTTCTGCCATCCCCGGCTCTTGTGGACCTCTGTCTGCCACATCTGCTCTTCCGTCTGTCCACTGAAGACAGACACAGCCAGCTGGCCTTCCCCTCACAGTCACCCCCTTCTGCTCTCCTGTGCCATCGTGGAGGGGACCGGTTCCTCTGCAGTTTAGAGTGTCCCTTGGTGCCCTACCCTTTGTTCCTGGGTACCCTTTTCCCATTGGGGTGATTCTCAGCCCTCTGGGGTGACAGCTGACAGCCAGCCTCTTCTGCTTAATGATTCAGTCTCTGGGCAGCAGGCTTCCTGCCTCTCTAGCTTCCGCTTCTCCCTGACTGACTCAAACAAGGCTCCAGGGACTCCTCGTCCAAATTAAGGTGGCACCCGATGACAGGTAGGAATGTCCAAGTGTCCCATCTGTGCAAAAGCAGTAAGATTATGTGGAGAGCACTCTCTTGGGCTCAAGCCTTCTCAGACCTGGAGGTTTGGGTTGCTCGCAGGAGCCTGGGGAAGCCAGGCTAAGTTCCCCACATGTCCCCGGCTCATGAAGTCTCTTTAGGCATCATGCACAGGATGTGGAAGGTAGTGCTTGCCTGTCTCACTAGGGTGGGCTCTTATCTGACACCACACCAGACCCCACGTCTGAGCTGGCACCATTATCTCTGGACCAGTTACTGTCATTTATCATTTATAACACATTTCCACAGTCTGTCTGAAAGCTGTAGTGCTCTGTCTTGTTTTGGGTGTGTGGCTCCTCACACCCAAATCCAGGGAGAAGACACTTGCCAGATATTCCCTAGACATTCGATGTGACTGTGTGACAACAAACCCTTTCAATTACCCAATAAGCCAGTCAACAATTTCATTGATTATATTATTTAATCACAAAGTAATTGTTTATGAATGGTGTACAAATTATTTGTATTTATGTAAATCTATAAGGGGTAAGTAAAAAAAAAACAAAACGTGCTAATGATATGCTGATCTAATTACCTGTTAGTTCAGGCACATGTTTGCCATATTGGGAAGAGGAGATGACCATGGGTCCAGGGCTAAATAGACTGTGTCTGCCTGTCCTCTTGTTGAGATGGGAGTGGTGGATCTTCCTGGATGCCCTTGGGACACGTGCTCGGAAAACCTTAAGCAAGTTGCATGTGCCGTGGTCGTGGATATAAGGCTCAGTGAGGTCAGCCTGGGAAACAGACAGTACAGAGAACACGCCCAAAACAGGCACAAAGTCTGCTTCTAGCCTAAAATGCCGATTTACGTCTTTCATACCACACGGTGGGAAACTGTGTCTTCGGCCGAAGCAGTTTAGCCCTGGGGTCAAGTAAAGCACTTGACAATTAGAAAATGAGTCCAATCTGCATTTTTTGCAGGATACAAGACCCTTTTGAAAGGGATCTCTGGGAAATTCAACAGTGGAGAGCTGGTGGCCATCATGGGTCCTTCTGGAGCCGGGAAGTCCACGCTCATGAACATTCTGGCGGGATACAGGTGAGCAGAGGCCTGCAGAGAAAGCTGGGTGGGGCACGGCGCTGCGTCAGTGCAGGCACTGAGGGCATTCTGTCAACTGTCTGCTACCAGAAGCTCTGCTCGCGTGGGCTCCTGGGAAGCCACGTATGTGCATGAGTACCTGTGTGCATGCGTGCTTGCGTTTTGCCTCAGGGTGTGTGTGTGTTGCATGTTTGCATCCAGAGCTTGAGAATCCATGAAGAAATCAGCACAGAGAAGCAGTACTGAAAGTCTGCACCTACTGATGGCTGCGCATGCCTTGGTTATGAAGAAGAGACCACAGGCAGGTGAACAAGGCCACTTCTTGATAAGCTCCGCCCGAGGTCTACAGGAAAATGTACCAAGGTCAAGATCTGGTCAGGAGCAATGGTCAGAAGACAGCCAGACAGCAGGACAGCATGATGGACTGTTAGACAGAGGAGAATAAGAGGCTGCCATGTCCAAGGCTTGCATTTGCCAGGGTTGTTCAAAACTTTAGGGATCACCATCCCCAAGGTCACGCCAAGGTCGCTCATCTGTGAATTTTGCGGATGTGCTTAAGAAAGGCTTTCAGAGCCAGGCAGTGGTGGCACACACCTTGAATCCCAGCACTTGGGAGGCAGAGGCAGGTGGATTTCTGATTTCGAAGCCAGCCTGTTCTACAGAGTGAGTTCTAGGACAGCCAGGGCTAAACAGAGAAACCCTGTCTTAGAAAGAAAAAAAAAAGGCTTTCTAAAATCCTGCTCTCACAGGGTTCACTTGGTCACTAGAGTAAGGAGTAGCAGCAGCAATAATCCATAGCTAACTGTGATCAGAAAGAATTAAAATTCCATTGTAGACTATTCCAACCTCACTTGCACACATTTTTTTTTTTTTTTCAAAAAAGAATCTGAACGGAATCTGATGCCTCCTTTGTTCTGGACATGGACCAGTGTATTTGTTCTCTGTGCCTATTAACTGTCTAGGCTATAAGTCTGGCTGGAGCAGTGGAAGCTTTGTTCAAGGGACCCTTGCTTTCCTTAATAATGTCCCCAGAGTACAAGGACAAGACTGTTGACAACACATTGTAATGGTTCTATTCCATTAGAGGTTATTATTAATCTCTCGCCATGCTTACTTTATAAATTAGGCTTTAACACACAGATATACACATACACACAGCCTAGGAAAGGACACCATCCAAACAGTGTACGAAACTCTGCATGGCTTCAGTATCTGCCTAGGACATGTGTTAGTCACTGTCCTGTTGCTATGGCCATATACCTGTAGCAGAAGCAGCGTAAGGAACGAAGGATCTGTTTTGGCTCATGGTCTCAGAGGGGCGTCACAGTCACAGGAAGGCAGGCATGGCAGCCGAAGTCACTGGGTTATGGCCTACCAGTGAAGGCTTCTCACTTCCTGGCACTGCCCCGGAAGCAGATAGAGTGGAGCCAGAGGCAGAGGCAGAGCCAGGCTTCAACCTTTAAAGGCCTATCCTCAGCAACCCTCCTCTGCCACCCAGGCCCCACAGCCTCCCATATCAGTACCACAATCTGAGGATCAAGAGTTCAAACCACACCCCTGGGAGACATTTCGGATGCAAGCCCAAACATAGTATAGTTCCTGAGAGTAATAATAGACACCTGTGATACTAGTGATTTTAATTACTAGGCGAGCAGGAGGAAAATAAATCTCTCCATCCCTTAGAGTGGTGAATTGTTTCCTAATATTAGAAATTGTGATTTTCTTTTTCAAAAATCATCCCTATAAGTTCCTCTTTATGACGCTCAACGTCTGAAGATCAAAGCCCACTTCTCGGCTCCCAGAGTTGAGACAGGGAGGGAGCGGTGTGGGCTAGTTTCTTGGGGCTGGCTGTTTTTCAGATTACCACAGCAGTTCCTAGAAGACCGAGGGCACTTGTGTATCCCAGGGATGCAGAGTCAGCCCTGCCAGCCTGGGTACCCAGAGGGAGCCAGGGCAGCTGCCCATTGCCTGGGAGCAAAGTAGACCCACTGCAAAGCCCTGGGCCTTGGCAGGGGGCCATGGGAGCTGGAATCCAGAATGAGTTTATTAGTCCCTACTCATTCCGTAAAGCTGCTATTCTCCCTGGGCACAGGAAAGGAGAGCTGCAAAGATATGTCCTTGGGTAGAAAGGAAGATGGAGGGCCTCTGGAAGCCAGCTCTTCAGGTGCTTAGAAGCACCTAAGAGGCAACAGGCCCAATGGGTACACGCAGGAGGAGTTGACAGAGAGGCTTCTGGGGGCGTTGGATGGCTCTCCAATCCTGTCAGGACACAGGAGGCTCCCAACCTTCTCATCCGCTGTCAGAAGATCTTCCGCTTGCACTTGAACCAGTCATGGGGTTGAACTGTCATGGCCGCGATACTGTCTCTGAGACACCTGAGCCTGAGACACCGGCCAGGTACACTTGTGGTCCTGGGGCAGTTAGTGTAGTCTGGGCTGCAAATGGAGTAGCCGTTGGTATCCATCTTTGCCTTGTGGCTGTACTGAGAGATATCCCCAGGAAGAAAAGCCATTTCCAAGTGGCGTGATAAACACATGGTCTGGGAGAGGCCTGGTGTGGAGCTTGTCTCCCTGCTGATCCCTAGTGCGGTACTCTGCGTCCCTCCGTGCCTCTGCTCCATCCTGTTGCCATGGTGAATGGTTCCACTGGGAAGAGTCCAGGAGGGAGGGAGCCCCCCCCCCATTTGCTTCTCCAGGCCGCCTAAAGGTGGGATGCTGAAGGCCCTGGCTGACCGCCACCTTTCTTCTTGTCTTGGCAGGGAGACTGGCATGAAAGGGGCAGTCCTTATCAATGGCATGCCCCGGGACCTGCGCTGCTTCCGGAAGGTCTCGTGCTACATCATGCAGGACGACATGTTGCTGCCTCACCTCACTGTTCAGGAGGCCATGATGGTGAGCCACCCCTGACCTGGGCACTACCCAGACCTGCTACACGTGACCACATCTGGTCCCTTCTCTCTAGCAGAGTTTTCAACCCCGGTCTTGCCGCCTGCACAGTATTCTATTAGATCTCGTTTGGCAAAGTCACAATCGGGTTTCTGAGATGATTGGTCACTGAGTTGCATGACTGTTTCCATGGTAACCGCCTTCCTATTTTTTTTTCCCTCCACGGGGCGGGCTAGGCAATCCTTTTCCACGCCTCCCTGCTAACTTAGCATTTCTATTGCTGTGATAAAACATCATGACCAAAGGCAACCTGGGGAAGAAAGGGTTTATTTCTCTGACAATTGCAGTTCATCATCTTGGGAATTTGGGGCTGGAGCTAAAGCAGGGCCGTGAAGGAATGCTCCTTACTGGTTTGCTTCCCATGGCTTTCTCAGCCTCTTTTCTTACAGCACCTAGGACCACCAGCCCCGGGGTGGCGCTTGCCCACAGGTCAATCTGACCACCATTTTCTCAGTTGAGGTTCCCTTTTTCCGAATGACTCTAGCCTACATCAAGTTGACGTAGCCTAGCAGGCGCACCCTCCGTCCCTGTCCTTGAATCATTCTCTTTGGTGGAGTGACCATTCTCTGAGATCTCCATCAGACTCTTCTGTCTGCCACGGAAAAGACAGAGTCAGCCATTGCTGGGTACCCACCAGGGCGAGGCTGTTCAGGCTCTAGGGAGCAGGGATGAGCAGAGCCTCTTAAGAATGAAGCCGTGGGGGCTGGAGAGATGGCTCAGTGGTTAAGAGCACTGACTGCTCTTCCAGAGGTCCTGAGTTCAATTCCCAGCAACCACATGGTGGCTCACAACCATCTGTAATGGGATCTGATGCCCTCTTCTGGGGTGTTTGGAGACAGCAATGGTGTGCTCATATAAATAAAACTTTAAAAAAAAAAAAAAAAGAAAAAAAGAAAAAAAGAATGAAGCCGTGAGGCAGGGCTACAGGTGTGCCAGAGCCATGTGGAGACTCTGAGGAAAAGCCCGGCTCCAGGGTCTCTGAGTTTCACATCTACACTCTATGGGCCATCCATGATGATGCTTTAGCTCCTTGGCTCTGACTTCCTCATCTGTGAGACTGTCCCGATGTTGCGACAGTCGTGATAAGCAAGCATCACAGGAAGAACTGGGGAAAGGCCTGAACTTTGGGGCTCATCAGCGCTGTCCTTACAAGTGTGCTCTGGTTATCCCCACTCTCCTGAAGATCCTTGTATCTTCACATGAGACTCCAGTACATAAGTCCAGGAGGAATTTAAAAATACCTTCCCCACCAGGGCCACGCAAGGGTCCAGATGGAGCCTGTGTCACAGGTTTCCAGAACAGCCAGGCTGTCCTCTCTACACAGACGGTGTCCCCATCAGTGCAGGAGCTCTGGGCCTCTAGGGGCCATTTATATTATAAAGGACTGGCCCACAGTCAGTGACAGCCCACGTGACCTCATTGTCAGTAGAAAAGTTTCTAGAATGTCTCTCATTAATGGGCGATTTAAAAACCAGCACTGAGCTCTGGCTGGTAGCCTCTGCTCATCGTGGCTCACCTCCTGCCTAGCTGGCGCTGTTTCTCTGTTTTCCTGTCACTTCGTAGAGTCTTGGTAGGGTTGTGCCTCCCCTGGTCCTGAGGAAGACATCGGAAGAAGTTCTGTACTTTGGTAGCAGATGGGATGTTTATATTGATGGCCTTACGTGGAGAGGTCTCGCCCTCGTGTTCACGACTTGAACCGGGCAAAGCCCAAACAGTGGCCACCACACAGCACTGTGTGTGACTCCAGGGGAGTCGTAGATCAGAAAAGAAAAGTGGGTTAAGATTTCAGAGCTGAGATCTGGTCTTCTGCCTGCTTTGTGGGGAAAGACAAAGGGATGGCCTGGCAGGGTTACCACTCATTCTTCTGCCCTAGTACTAGGTCAGGGGACACCTGTCTGCCACCCAGTCTCCACGAACAGTGGCTTCAGGTGAGATCTGCCCGCTTTCTTGGCCTCTAGTGGAGCTTCGGTGGGCTTAGAGGGTGCAAAAGGATTTGTACACAGATGGGGCCAGGCGGCTTACTTAGGTTTCTCTCACCTCAGGCCTTGTTCTTCATGTACTTGTGGACTCCTGTGAGTCCCCGAGTGACCCTCTGTGTGTTGGGTGACCTGAACATAGTGCTTGGTGAGGCTCTGGTAGATTGTGTGGTCCCAGCTCCTTCCCTGTCCTTTTCTGTGGTGGCTGTGTCTCCTCCAGGGCTTGCTGTGAAATCCATCTGTTTTATAATCACATAATCAGTTGGGGACTTGCTTGCACAGCACCTTTGGAATGTTTCTCTCTCCAAGATCATGGCTCCCGTGGCCCCTGCTTCCTAGCCGCTGGCTACCAACCTTCCTCAGTTGTGCATTTTCGTGTGGTTCTTTTACCTCATGCCCAGCCTGACATGTTTTTGCAATACTTGGTGGTGTCGTAAGATGTGCAGCTGGCCTCATAGAGGTAATACAGGCAGTACAGGCCTACTTTTGTCCCACTCTGAGGCCCAGGGTCTCTTCAGTCCCTTCCCCTGCCTCTTAGTCTCTGACCTGACCCCTTCAGCAAATTCACTAACTAATGAGGTAGATTTTAGATGTATTTATTTATCATGTGTAAATACACTGTAGCTGTCTTCAGACATACCAGAAGAGGGCATCAGATCTCATTATGGATGGTTGTAAGCCACCATGTGGTTGCTGGGATTTGAACTCAGGACCTTCGGAAGAGCAGTCAGTGCACTTAACTGGAAGAGCAGTCGGTGCTCTTAACCAGTGAGCCATCTCTCCAGCCCCATGAGGTAGATTTTAAATGTACTGTCATGCAGGTTCTGGAAGCGGAGGCCCTGATGCACCCAAGAACACACACCAGTCTGGTATAAACTAAACAGGGCTGAACCTGGGCCAGGTGAGTCTGTCTCAGGCTTTGAGAAAGGATCTGAGGAAGCAAACCAGGAAGTTCATCCTGCCGCCCAACTGCAGATCCTCCCAGCATGACAACTTCAAGGTCCTGAGTGTGCTACTGTTCCCCTTCCAGGCTGTTTTCAAACCCTGCTGCCTAGGGTTTTCTTGTCTCTGTGCTGTGCACATCTGGGTTATTTCATGGGGATACCAGAGAGAGCCAGAAACATAGCAGACCCAGATGGCTCTCCCAGGACGTCCACCTCCATCAGGCCATGGATGTGGGAAGCTGAGACCTCTTGGGTCTCATGAATCCATCAAGCAGCTCAAAAGTTGATGGGACAGTGGACTGTGGTATGACTTTGGACCATGTGTGGCTTTGACTATGGTATGGCTTTAGATCATTGTGTGTCTTTGACCATGGTGTGGCTTTGGACCATGGTGTGGCTTTGACTGTGGTGTCACTTTGACCATGGTGTGGCTGTGAACCCTGTTTGGATCCTATGAGACTCATGCTTCCTGAAGCCACCTGTTGTGGTTTGTCTATGCTTGGCCCAGGGAGTGGCACTATTAGGAGGTGTGGCCTTGTTGGAGTAGGTGTGTCACTGTAGGCATGGGCTTTAAGACCCTCATCCTAGCTGCCTGGAAGTCAGTCTTCTCCTAGCTGCCTTCAGAACAAGAAGTAGAACTTTCAGCTCCTCCTGCACCATGTCTTCCTAGATGCTGCCATGCTCCCACCTTGATGATAATGGACTGAACCTCTGAACCTGTAAGGCAGCCCCCCAGTGAAATGGTGTCCTTTATAAAAGTTGCCTTGGTCACGGTGTCTGCTCACAGCAGTAAGACCCTAACTAAGACGCCGCCTCTCTGGTGTTCTCTTGCCCACAGGTGTCCGCACATCTGAAGCTGCAGGAGAAGGATGAAGGCAGGCGGGAGATGGTGAGTTTGCTGCTCCAAGCCACACGTGGCTCAGAGCGTGATGCAAGCACACGTGACCTGTGAGGGGGAGGGGCTTGTTCCTCCCCTCTGGATTTTTGTTGTTGTTGTTGTTGTTGTTGATTTTCTTTGCCTCCTCTTGAGTGCATATGTACGTGTCTGTGGTGGGGCCTCAGAATGTGTGTGGTAAGGTACGGTGGTTGGGGTCCAGGAGAGACGGCTCTAGGATCGACTGATATTTAGATCTCACAGTCTACAGCCTTGCCTCCCTCCCCCCCCCAACCCCCAATAACCAGAAGATGCAAACCTCAGGGCCTGGCCAGGGGCTCCACCCCCTTGGGTGTTTAATATATTTTAGATTAAACTATTCTTTTTTTAAAAAAGAAATACTGACAATGGGGATGGTTAGTCATTGGTTTTAAAAATAACTTCCCTCCGCCCACATACCTTTGCAAGGAGAAATGGGGCTCTTGAGTCTTATTAACCAGCCGTTTACGAAGACAATAAAAACATCTCAGCCTAGCTGAGACTTCTGCTCCTCCCTTTTACCAGTTTCCCCAGTTCCCTGGGCCCTCAAGGAGCAGAGAAGGAAACGAGCAGGACCCTACAGGAGCCCCGGGAGGTCCCCCGGGGTGGAGGTGGGGTTGTGGGTGGGGTTCGGGGTGGGGGTGAGGAGTGCCTCTCAGCCCATAGTCACAGGCCACCCGGGGAAGCTCCTTGCTATCTCTAGTGCTACTGAGATGCTCTGCAGAAGAGAGATGTCACAGAAGGGCCCTTACGTGGATGTTATCTGTGCCTTCTGACACCTTCCGAGGCCAGGCAATGGGGGTAGAGCCTCTGGCTGGCTGCTGAGAGGGACAGCGTTTGCCGCCCTTATGTTCACCTGCTCCGCCCCAACCCCTTCCCTGCCTAGAACAGCTAATACAGTGTCTATGGCTGGCTATGGAAAGGCAGCCTGAGGGGCCCCCTTCCCCTCTCTCACAAGACCCTCACACTCTGGAGTTCTCTGTGGCACACTCTGAGGCACTGTGGAGACAAAGAACTCGTTTCTGAGGTGAAAACAGTTCCCTGGAACTACAAAAAAAAAAAAAAAAAAAATGTTTACTGTGGAATTCTCTTGTTCTGAGATCGAGGGGAAGATGTTGGACCATTTTGTATCCAGCACAAAGAAGATACGGAAAGTGCAGGGGCCGCATGCTGGCAGTAGAATGGGGCTTGTGGCCTCATCCTGTAGGATGAGATTCAGGAACCTCTGTGGTCTCCAGTCTTCTCTGAATCGTGTGACTTAGAAAGACACCACCCCCACGTTCCTGCTGACTCCCATCCCCAGACCTACCCATCCCTCCTTCTGATGAAGACAAGAAGAGACAAGGCTTAGGGGCTGACCTCCCAAGATGATGTGCTACAACTCTAAGCCCAGTACTTCAGACTTAACGGGCTGTTTGCAGAGGTCATTGGGATGGCCTTGATCCAATCTCACTTTGTCCTTATGAGGAGAGGAGAGCAGGACATGAGCTCACTCAAGAGGATTTCTGTTGCGGGCCCAGGGAGAAGACACTATCTGCAGGCCGGGAAGAGAGGGGTCAGGAGGGGCCGGGAGAACTAGTACCCTCCCACACCTTGAACTTCACCAACCAGCCTTCAGACTCTACGTGGCAAGTCCGGTGTCTATGCCTTCAGTTTGGGATACTTTGTCATGGCAACCTGAGCTGTCTTAAGTCAGGCAGCCCCGGGGATGACAAAAGAAAGCTCTAGAAAGAAAGAAGGAAAGAGAAAACCAAGTATCAGAACACAGTGTGCCAAGGTGAGTCTGAGATGACCCTACACCCAAGAACAGGGTTCTTTGTCCTTTGTCAGATGCCTGCCCCAACACTCCTTGGCCCTGAGCTCCATCTTCGCTGGTGACGAGGAAAGCCACCAATGGTTGCAGCAGTGGCGAACCTGGCAGAAGCCAGAAGCAAGTCCAGAGGGAGCTCTCTCCTTGGGAAGCATCCCTGTGGCTCCTGGTGACTTTTCAGAAGACTGTGGTAGCCTTGGGACCACCTCCCATCCCTGGTCCCTCCCATCTACCAGCCTCTTGGGGACTCCACAGGGGCCCAAAGCACCATCCAACCTTTGTGAGGCCTCTCCAGTATCTGACAGTTGCCACCAAGTAAAGTAACAGCGGCTGTGCTGATTTTCCGCCCTGATGTCAAAGACGCCGGTCTCCCTGGAGAGTGAGCGGCTGGGAAAGGAGCTTGGTCTCTTTGGCTCAAACCGGAGACCGAAGGTCAGAGCCGGCCGCGGACTCTCATGGCGTGGAGATGAGAAGACCAGAAGGGGAAGATCCTACAGAGAAGTGGAGCCGACCACACAGATGGCTGACCTCTTCAGCCCTGGCTTTTCTGACCCTCTCTAGATAACTTAGCCTGTGTAACCCATGCTTGGGGTCCCGCCACCTTTCAGGGAGCATGGGCCAAAGAAGATAGTATGATTCAAGTCTTCAGGTTGGTAAGATCTCTGTGAGTACAGGATGGAGAGATAGAGGAAGACCATTTCTTCACAGCTGTGACTCTGCGGCCAGCCTTTTCCTACGCAGCTGAGAAAGTAGAATTCTCTGCCTCTGATGCTGTTTGGCACTGTCAGAGTCTAGCTTCTAGCTTGAGCCCCTCTCCGGGATGCTGGTCGGGGTCCCAGGAGCGTTCTCTGTGACTGTAGTGATATCTTCTAGAGAAGCCTAGAACCTTCTGGAAAAAGCCATAGTTAGGCCTCTATATTAGTCAGGTTCTCTAGAGTCACAGAACGTATAGGTAGTCTCTATATAGTAGGGGAATTTGTTGATAGCTTACAGTCTGTAGTCCAGCTCCCCAACAATGGTCAGCAGCAGCTGTGGATGGAAGTCCAAGGATCTAGCAGTTGCTCAGTCCCACAAGGCAAGCAGGCAAAGAAGAAAGAGTGAATCTTCTTTCTTCCAGTGGCCTTATGTAGGTCTCCAGTAGAAGATGTGGCCCAGATTAAAGGTGTGTGCCACCACTCCTAGATCTGGGATTTGCTTTGTCCCAGGTGACCTTGAACTCAGATATCTCCTTGTCTTGATTTTCTGGGATCCATAGCCACTATGCCTCAAGATCTCCATGCCGAGATCCAGGTCAGAAACTTATATCTCCCAGCCTCCAGATTCGAATCACAGGTGAGCTTTCCAGTTCTGGATTGTAGTTCCTTGCGGATATAGTCAAGTTGACAACCAGGAAGAGTCACTATAGCCACAGTCTGACAGGATTCTCAACATGTGCCCAGCCTCCATTTATTCTACTCTAAGAAGTGTCCCTGAGAGAGCCAAGCCCAAACTGGTCCTCCAACCATAGCCCACGCCGACGAGTGTCACAGAAAGCCAACCATGTCGGTCTGAGGCCATCGCGTGTCCGGCATGTGTGTATGTGACCAGAAATTCCACTTGGTATGGATTTCTCAGACAAATACAGCTCTTGCCTTTTCTGAGAGCCCACAACAGGCCTCTCAAGGACAGATTTGCATCAGGATACAACCTTGACTCATTTCCCATCAGCCCCTGCGGCACCTCAGTGAATGCTGTGTATAGGGTGTGGAAGAACAACAAAATGCAATGTTCTAGCACATCGCAGAGTAGGCTCCTCGTCGCCTGCTTTGTTTCCCAGAAAAGGCACCTTGGCCCTGAGGAGGAGCTCTCTGGCACAGATGCTTCCTCAAGAGGGAGATCACCATGGGCAGTCTTGGGCTGCTGAGAGCATCCCCAGAGGGTGAGGCTCCAGGAGGAGGTGGATTTCAAGTGACCACAGGGATTTTTGTTTTCTCTTGTGTTGTTCTGTTTGTTTAGAGAAATGTAGAAATGAACCTATGGAGTTGTCTCATGTGTTTTGATTTCTGACTACTTTTACACCCAAACCAACCTATATAGACAGTGTCACTTCTAAGACAAGGTTGGCGAGAACGGGCCAGGCCTGATGGTTGCAGAAATAGAGATCATGTGGGCAGAAGGGCAGCCACCAAATGGTGGCCTCTATTTCCACTCCCCTGCCATGAATGTCCCTGAAGAAATCAGGGTGCACTTTGTGTATGGGGTGTCCCCCAGAGGAAACCACCCCAGTCACCCCGCAGGACCAGCTGGCTGTGCCGAAGAGCCTGGAAGGTGGTGGTGAGAAAATCAGACACTGTGCCTAGAAGCATACGCGCCTAAGAGAAAGGGCTGCCCATCGTGGCCCTGCCTCTCTGGCCCTTCCTGGACAGCCACAAGGAAGCCGTTCTCAGGTTGACATCCAATCTCCCAGAGCCATGGCATTCCAGAAGGAGACCGTGGTGCTGGGTTCAGAGTATAAGCAAGAAGAGGCAGAATGGGACTTGAACCCTGGGCCCTAGGCCCCACCAGCACTGGATTCTGAGGGGCTCTCTCACCAGCGTTTGACTTTGTACCGACCACGTGTAAACAATTCAGATGTCCAGAGTGGAAAGTTTTTCCTTTGTGCTGCATTCTCCTCCCGGATGACCTCATCTCCCTAGAGAAGCCACTGGCCAAGATCCTCCTGGTATGGTCACCAGGGCCTGGCTGCCTCAGAGCTGCCCTACCTCTGGGCAAACTCTGGAGGGAATCACTGAGCGCCCTGGAGAGGATCAGCCTCTGCTTCCCAAGAGCCTGCTGACCCGTTTGTCTCCCTCAGCCAATACTAGGTCACCATCATGCGCCGATCGGAGGACTCTATGTATAACTAACCGTATCTGTTACTATTCTCAGCCTTTATCCCAGGGCCCTGGGCATGGGGTGGCCACTGTGTCAGATACAATACAGATCTGTTCACTGCCTTCGGCCATTCACCTGAGCACGCTTTACGTGGCCTCATGACACAGCTGGCTCAGAGTGCGTGGGAGGGAACTTGCAAGGGGGACCGTTCATGTGTTTCGTGTGAGATGAGAAACAGGGGTGGTAGCTGTTGGGGGTGGGGTACTTACTGTGTGCCCAGTGTTCCAATAAGGCACTTTTGAGGTCGTCGCCGCATGATGGTCAGTGACTGTCGGTGCTGGTCACAGACCTGATCACCCACCTACTTATGTGTCCATTAATCTATCCACTAGGCAAATATTTATAGGACATTTCTTCATGCTAGATGTTAGGTTTGGCTTAGAAGAGAAGAAATGATATTAGGTCATCAGCGAGAGGATTCGTGAAGACTCCAGCCCTCGGCTTGAACCCCCTTCCCCCCCAACGCTACTTCTTGCCTCTTGACAGTTCTTCCTGTCCCTCCAGGCAGGACCACTCCCTAGGGGTAGCCTGGGACAGCGCAGCATTGTAGAGATGTGTGTATGGACTGTCAGGGTTGTAGCCAGCAGGACATCCCATAGGGCTCGGCATGTGTTCTCGATAGCCATAACGCTGGAAGGTTGTTTCCTAATAGAGACTCTGGCTTTATCGCCCACAGGTCAAGGAGATCCTGACAGCCCTGGGCTTGCTGCCCTGCGCCAACACACGCACGGGGAGCCTCTCAGGTGGCCAGCGGAAACGCCTGGCCATTGCTCTAGAGCTGGTCAACAACCCCCCAGTCATGTTCTTTGATGAGCCCACCAGGTAAGCCCGGGTCTGGTGTCTGGACTACTGACCAGAGAGACAGGGAAGAGTCGTTTCTAGAGTCTGTGCTGAGGCTTTGGAGGTGGCCTTGCTGCCTTGGTATGGCCTTGGAGACAGCTACAAGAGACTGCCCCATCTGTGGGGTGGCAGGACAAAGCCACTGGCCCAGAGGCTTCTCTGTGTGTCTGGGACCTTGGGTGTACCGAGTGCGGAGGTACGGTTGGAGTTCCGAAACGACCCTTCCTAGGGTCCGTCTCTCGCTTGTTCCCGACTTCCCAGTGGCTAAGCATCCCGAAGGCTAGTGTTGTGGGGTGCTCTGAGAAGGGGGCCTGGGATATTATGATCTTAGCAATCTCTCCCATTCTGAGTGGCTCATCATCTTTGTGTGACCATGTGGACCCTGACTTCTGTCCTGGACATACCTGCTTACATTTGGGGAGATGCTGGTCTCGAGTCCTGCCCCCAGAGCACGCGGGTGTCACTGGTTAATCAGCCCGCCTTTCTGCCAAGCACGTTGTATTCAGGCATCCCCGACAAAACAGGTTGGCCGCACAGGGCTGCTCCTGATTGACCTCATACAGACTCTTTCATCGCCTTCCTCCTGGTGCTGGTCTCGTGGATGCCCACTGAACTCGAGAGCCATCCCTAGCTTCCCAGGGAGGCTCACGTCTACCTCAGCCCAGCCGAATGCCTGGCCCACAGTGGGCCCCCAAAACAACTCCAAGAACCCTTAAAACTGCTTATCACAGGATCACTGTCCCCGGGGGAAAGGCAGTGCTCGGGGTGCTCCCTTGTTGGGAGCTACTTAGTAGAAGCAAGAGGGGTTCGGGTGTGTTCGAGGAGAGGAGAGAACTCACCCAGGAGCTCCAGACACTGGCAAACCCCTGCAAGCCTCAGGTCTCTGCCTCGCCACAAAAGGCATCAATATTGTCAATAAAACATCAGGAGTCCCCCTACCCCCTCCTTAAGAGCCCAAGTGTGGCGTTGTGACTATTGACTGCCAGGCCTCCCTGTTTACTTTGGAGGCTATAATTTACCCAGACAGTTCTGTTGTCTCTCGCCAAGGCAGGTGGGGAGGGGTCCCCTCCCCCATTCCACAGCCAAGCCATTGGGAATCTTCTGGGCTCCTGTATCCTTGTCAGAAATAACATCCAGTGCACACGGCCCCTGTGCAAGTGTCACCCTTGGACAGTTAACAGGGGCTGAGAAAAGCAGAGCTTTGGAGGGAGGGGGTGCGGCTACAGGTCTTCCCTCAGCAGTGACTGCCCAGACTCCCAAGACCTGGGGCCCTGAGTTTTGTCCCTCCCGTGTTTAGCATCTCATGGTGTCTTTGACTTGCAGCGGCCTGGACAGTGCCTCCTGCTTCCAAGTGGTGTCCCTGATGAAAGGGCTGGCCCAGGGCGGCCGCTCCATCGTCTGCACCATCCACCAACCCAGCGCCAAGCTCTTTGAGCTCTTTGACCAGGTACATTCCCCCCCTCCCCTGTCCAGGTCCTTGACCTACCGCAGATTCTAACCCCAGCCTCCATCCTAAGATCCCAGACAAGGCAGAGATAGCCTGAAAAACTTAGACCCTGAATCTTTATTCTTTCTACTAGTTTTCAGGGTGATTGGCTGACTGGTTCGTTGACTAGCTGGTTGACTGGCTGATTAATGACTGACTGGTTGAATAACTAGTTGACTGACAAGCTGGCTGACCCATGGGCAGGCTGGCCAAATGAGTGAATGAATGAATGAATGAATGAATGAATGAATGAATGGCTGTCTTCTAAGTCAGGGTTTCTATTCCTGTACAAACATCATGACTAAGAAGCAAGTTGGGGAGGAAAGGGTTTATTCAGCTTACACTTCCACATTGCTGTTCATCACCAAAGGAAGTCAGGACTGGAACTCAAGCAGATCAGGAAGCAGGAGCTGATGCAGAGGCCATGGAGGGATGTTTCTTACTGGCTTGCTTCCCCTGGCTTGCTCAGCTTGCTGTCTTATAGAACCCAAGAATACCAGCCCAGAGATGGTACCACCCACAAGGGGCCCTTTCCCACTTGATCACTAATTGAGAAAATGCCCCATAGCTGGATCTCATGGAGGCATTTCCCCAACTGAAGCTCCCTTCTCTGTGATAACTCCAGCCTGTGTCAAGTTGACACACAAAACCAGCCAGTACACTGTCCAAATGCTTGAAGGACTGACTGACTGAGTGAGTGAGAGCCACCATTGCTCTACAGAGGTGGAGGCCGTGGTTGACCCGTTTCTCTCTTGCTTTCTCTCAGCTTTACGTCCTAAGTCAAGGACAGTGTGTATACCGGGGAAAGGTCTCGAATCTCGTGCCGTACCTGAGGGATCTGGGTCTGAACTGCCCTACCTACCACAACCCGGCAGACTTTGGTGAGTAGAAACCACCAAACCAGCTGGAAGGAAAGGGGATCTCCCCCCAGTCTTGTGTGTCCCACTTCAAGCCAGCAGTTACTGCCGTGTCTTAACCAATGGGGTGACTAGCCATCCTGTGGTAGTTCCTGTGAGAACTCCAGGCCATCTTCTCTTCCAGGAGGACTTGTCTGAAGACCAAGGTCTGCCCTGCCTTTGCATGGCCCCACCCTTCTATGTGGACATGGGTCACTAAATTTAGGGCCAACCCTACATCCGTGACTGCTTCCCTATAGACACCTTGCTGCTCTGGGCTGCCCAGAGGTCCCAGCTGGTCAGCCCTCATATATGGCTCTTCTCCCACGGCTCTTTTTCTCTCAAACACCTGGCCACACAGCTCCTGGGTTTCCACATGTCACTTTCCAAATTGTGTCCTGGGGCCCTTGGCCCTGGTTAAAAAAAACAAAACAAAACAAAAAACAACCCTCACCCATAAGAGGCAGACTGTCACAAAGTGGGGGGGAGGGGCAGGTGAGGGAAAGTTCCTCTTGAAGGGAAGAACTGGGCATATTTCCAAGCCAAGGGAAAGGTCTTGCTTGAAGTTGGCTTATGCCCTCACACAAGAGAAAAGAGTAGCGGTGGTGGGTACCACTGAGCAGGGGTTGGAGGGAGATGGAATCCCAGAGAGGAGGGTAAGCGGGAGAGGGGAGAAAAGTGGACCCATGGGAAGAAGGTAGGTGTCTGGTGAGGCGAGCATGCCGCTTCCCAGGGGTTTCTCTCCCCTGATGGTCCTCTGGCGGGAAGGCGGAACTGTGGCCCTTAGGAGCGATGCGAATAGCCAAGGAGTCTAGAGAGGAACTTGACAGTGCTGAAGTGTGGGGTGGGGGTAGGGGGTGGGGCTCACTCAGTGCTCTGATCCAGATATGTCCTGGTTTCCGCTGGATGTGCACTTAGAAAAGCGGTCACCAGTTTGCTAAGGGGTCCCGGGGAGGAGTGGTTCTCTGGACATCAGCAGCATGGTGGTATTCGGATGAGGGCTGTGCCACTCAGGGAGGCGCTAAAGGAAAGAGGTGTCTAGACGGTGTCCTCGGTGTCCTCACCGTGGAGCCAGCAGGGGACAGTCAGCCTGGTCAACCACAGAAGTCTAGGTGGAGGGAACTTGGCCAGGGTCCAGGAAGGGCAGAGGAAGTGAGGGAGGAAAGCCAGGAGAGGTGCTGCTTGCTCGGGGTTGAGGGGTGTGGACCATGGTCCCCAGCCTCAGAGCAGTGGACCCTGAGTGCTGTGAGCAGCCCTCGGCCGAGGGCCGTTTTATATACTCAGTGCTTGAGCGAGGAGCCCTGGTTCTTCTTGCTTCCTCCGCTCCGGGCCAGGCTGGTCCAGAGCAGGCATTCGGAGTATGCATGCACATTTGTGGGTTTGCATTTCTGGCCTCGAATGGTTTACTGGGGGGTTGTGAGCTGACATCGGTTGGCAACCGGCTGCCGTGGCTGTCAGCCAGCACCGTAACTCATTTTAAAGCTTTCCTCCTTTGCCTCCCGGGCTATCCTATTACCAAGCACCAGAGACCTTCCGTTCCCATCAGCACCGCTGTGATTTCTTCCCAGAAGCCCCTCTTCTTCTGGGAAGAAGAGTCACTTCCCCTTCTGTGTCTCCCCGCAGTCATGGAAGTGGCATCGGGGGAGTACGGGGATCAGAACAGTCGCCTGGTGAGAGCCGTGCGGGAGGGCATGTGTGACTCTGACTATAAGAGAGACCTCGGGGGCGACAGCGATGTGAACCCGTTCCTTTGGCACCGGCCTGCTGAAGAGGTAAAGTGGGTGAAGGGATTGGAGAGACCTGGAGTTGGCTCCTGCGGGTAGCTTGCCTGCCCCGTGTAGGCGCTACCCAAGGGCCCTTGGGAGGGCGTGGCAAGCCAGCGGCTTTACTCACTACCTTCTCTGTGTCCTCAGGACTCCGCCTCCATGGAAGGTTGCCACAGCTTCTCGGCCAGCTGCCTCACTCAGTTCTGCATCCTCTTCAAGAGGACTTTCCTCAGCATCATGCGGGACTCGGTAAGGGTGTCCGTTTCCCTGCCCCCTCCTGCAAGCATGCTTTCAGGTTGCTGTTTCTCGGTTTGCATCAGTCAGCTACCACTGTCGTGTGCTGCATAACAAAAGGCCCCAAGACGGCTGTGTTCACAGGACCTAGGGTCTCTCTTGCTGGTGTGCTGTAGATGTGTTGTAGGGGGTCAAAGTGGGCTTGGCCCCATCTCTCCTCTCACTCCAAACCCCAAACTGGATAGCTCCAGTATGGACCTACGGAAAAGAAAATACTAGAGGGAGACCGAGGACTGGGATCATGCAGAGAGAGGGAGGTGGGAGATGATGGAGGTTTGATAGCACCGTGGTCCGGTGGGCTCTAGGCAGCCTGCCTGGGGAGGGAGCCTGGAGTCCAATATAACCTCAGGGCCCTGAGCTGGAGGACCTGTCACTTACCATATGGGCTCCTGTTCATAGCAACCCAAGTCACAGCTAGTGAGGGTCTCCTGTGGATTTGTCTTCTCTGCAGGGAGGCTGGCCTAGCTTGCCAGATTCTAATAGAAGCAACAAAGTATATTAATTTCTGTTTAGTACTATATAAGTTTGGTGCAGACATGCGTGCATGCGTGTGTGCGCGTGCACACATGTGTTTGTGCATGAGTGTACTTGATAAGGACTCTGATTATTTCCCCGAAGGGAAGGGAAGGTATAGCGTATGATCTGCTGTCACGGGAGTCAGAGTCCATCCGATGCTTCCTGTGCCCTTGGCCTGCTGTCCTCTCTCTCCTGTGCCCTGGGTAAAAGCTGTACCTGCCCGTAGGTCCTGACACATTTGCGAATCACCTCGCACATCGGAATCGGCCTGCTCATTGGCCTGCTGTACCTGGGGATTGGGAACGAAGCCAAGAAGGTTCTCAGCAACTCCGGCTTCCTCTTCTTCTCCATGCTGTTCCTTATGTTTGCTGCCCTCATGCCCACAGTTCTGACCTGTGAGTGTCCCTTCCCTTTCAGCTGGGACTCCTGCCCAGGCTTGGGGTAGCAGCTGGGGCCTTGCCTTGACCGTGCGGGGACTTTTACAGGCCAGCAGTGTCTTGATGCTTCAGATTCAACCTTGACACGTTGACAAAGTGGGTTGTGTTGTGTTTACTGTTGGATAAGAAACTCCAGTATAGCAGGTTAAAAGAGCATCCTTTTAAAGGACCCGGATTTGGTTTCTAGCATCTATGTTGAATGACTCACAGCCATGTGTAACTTCAGCTCTAGAGGATCCAGTGCCTCTGGTCTATGGGTGTGTGCATATATGTGTTAGACACACATACACTGAAATACTCTGTTTAGTACAGATGATCAGATGTCAATGAAAGGCACCTAGGCACCGTGGAAGGCAGTTCCCTAAAGTCTGCTTTCTAAGAGACCCTCAGTTTAGCTTTGCCCACCTGACTAGTGGAGGTCTGCTATTCAGGTAGCCTGGATGGCCAGCTCTGGCCGCTTTGGATTAGAGAGCTGGTGAGGCCATCAGCGATAGTGCTGGCCAGAACGGTCCCACTAACCACCACGCAGACACAGGTGTTGTCAGGGACTTGGTCCACTCTGGGTCTTCATGGGACCACTTGGATTGGTTTCTGTGTTGCTGCTATAATTAAATATCACAGACAACAGCAGCTTAGGGAAGAAAGCGTTTATCGGGCGTACAGGCCCAGAGCCAGCATCTGTCATGGTGGGGAAGGCACATGGTGCCTGCAGGAGCAGGAAAATGACTGCCCATGTGAAGCAGAGAGTGAAAACAGGAAATGGGTCAAGGCTGTCAATCCTGAAAGCCACGCCCTCTTCATGTGATGCCCTTTCTCCAGCATGGCTCTGCCTCCTAAAGGTTCCGTAACTCCCCACAAACAGCACAACCAACTAGGGACCAAATGTTCCTATGCATGAGCCTGCCGGGGACATTTCTCCTTCAAACCATCCAGGACCTTACCTTTTCAGTTTTTCAAGACAAGGTTTCTCTGTGTAGCCTTGGCTCTCTCTGTAACTGGCTCTGTAGACCAGGCTGGCCTCAAACTCATAGAGATCCGCCTGCCTCTGCCTCCCAAGTACTAGGATTAAAGATGTAGCTCTTGCGGATTAGAGAAACAGCTTGTGTTTTGTTTTTGTTTTTGTTTTTGTTTTTGTTTTTTTCTTTTCCTAGACCAGTGGATGTAGGTTTCATCTTTTGTTTGCCTGAGTACTGGACTGTTGGGGGCCCACAGTGTGACATAGGTCAGAAGTGACAGAGCTCAGCACAAGGTCACCCTTGTGTATGTCACAACCCCTGGCTATGCCTACCCAACCAGTCTCTTCCGCCTTCTTGTTGTAGTTCCCCTGGAGATGGGTGTCTTCCTCCGAGAGCACCTGAACTACTGGTACAGCCTGAAGGCCTACTACCTGGCAAAGACCATGGCCGACGTCCCCTTCCAGGTATGCGAGCCACCAGCGAGTTGCAAGGGAGGGCAGACATTCTCCACACCCCGCAGAGCCGGGTGGGACCGGTTTCCACTAGTGTTCTTCTGCCGAGAAGAGAAGCAGGGATTTGGTGGGGTCTGCAACCGAAAGGGCCCCGGGGGTGGGAGACAGGAGAGAAGCAGAGCCCCCAGGGACACAGGCTCTGTACTTGCAGATCATGTTCCCCGTGGCCTACTGCAGCATCGTGTACTGGATGACGTCGCAGCCGTCGGACGCTGTGCGCTTTGTGCTGTTTGCCGCCCTGGGGACCATGACCTCGCTGGTGGCCCAGTCCTTAGGCCTACTGATTGGAGCTGCATCCACATCCCTGCAGGTAGCGATGAGGACTGCCGGGCTTCCGTCTGTCTCCTCGGTCTAACATGGCCCTATGGGGCTCAGTGACCTGCTAGATAGCCTTAACTCCGTTGTTAACGTCTAGGTCATCTTCCCTAGGCTGTTCTCATAGGGATGAATTAGCATTGCCTTCAGTGGTCAGAATGGCCTTCTTACAGAAGGGACTTAGAGGGCGGCTGTGCCTACTGCACATGCCCAGACATGAATACCCTGCACTGCTTTCTAAATGTCAGCTCCTCTCATACCACACACTCCTCAAAAGCCCATTTTACAGGTAGGGAAGACTTAGGCCAGAGTTGCCTTGACCGGTTGGCATCACACAAGCTCTCCGCACCTCTAGCCTTGCCTCAGGAGGCCCACTTGGCCACCCTTTGGCACACCAATGGTAGAGACTTAACTCTTCACCTCGCCCAGAGCCTCACATAGCTCTTCCCTGTGTCCTCGAGCCTGGCCTCCCCTCCTGTCCCCAAATGGCCTCCCCTGCCCTTACAATCCAAAGCCATCGGAGGCTCTTGAGGTCCCGTGCCATGTTCCAAGGGCTCCTGGGTACCACATGCTTCCCAATTCATCTCTAGTACCCGCAGCAGTGGCTTCCTGGCCTCCAGGGTCTGGGTTCCTCACTCAGAGGTGGAAGCGTCCATTGTATCTATCTCGTAACATTGTATGAAGGCCAAAGACAACACCCTAGGGAAGGGGCTGGGATATTCCAGCCCCAAATCAGGCCCGTGGAAGAGCATCTGTCACCCCATGTTGACCTTTCACCGCAGTGTGGCCTCTGCACCCCACCAGTCCCACGCAGACATCAGAACCATGCTGTTTCCACAGATGGCTTTATCTCCTAATGTTTATACCCCATCTCTCCTTCTCAGACCTCCCCCCCCCCCCGCTAGAGTTTTGGACCCCAGAGGGTGTGTCTGACTAGGTGCTGGATGTCCTTTAGCTCATTTATGAATACATACACAACTTACAACACACACAGCACAGCTACTCCTTAGAGCCTTTCAGCAGAGCCTGGCCTATGGGAGCTGCTTCTTACCAGCCCCCAGAGTGTTGCCCTCAGCTCTCAGGAGACATCAGCACCCTAGAGGAGAGGTCCATCTAGCGGGTCCCCATGGGGGTCCTCTAAACCTGTCTCTGCATTTGGTGTCACAGCACATTGATGACAGCATCTTTGCCTCTAGGTGAGACCCCCCTCCCCTCCAGAGAGGTGGCCCTGCCCAACTGTCAGCGCCAGGGACAGCTAGAAACTGCTCACTGAGACTCCTTGGAGACTATTCCCAGAAAATATTGGCCTCTGGCCTCGGGAAATACTGTTTATTTCATTCCGTCCCTTTCGTCACTGGGGTCTCCGGGCCTCTCTTCAGGAGATTAACTTTTTGCCCCGCCAGGGAACATTCTTGGCCACCATCCTGGTCTTGGCCAGCCCAGGAAGTCTCTGGCCCTTCGAGACACTTCCTTTCCAGCCACTGGGATATCGTCGGGGTCACCTGAGTGGGTGGGCTATCCCTGGCCCCTGCGGTGAGCGCCTGTTCATATCCCGCTCCCTCTCACTCCAGGTTGCGACGTTTGTGGGTCCCGTGACAGCCATCCCTGTCCTGCTCTTCTCCGGATTCTTTGTCAGCTTTGACACCATCCCAACCTACCTGCAGTGGATGTCCTACATCTCCTATGTCAGGTACCTGTGGGCGGTGGCAGCAAGGGCGTGGGAGTGGAGGGGGCGGGTCTAAGAACAGGGCAAATCTAAGAACTGAGCGGGAATGGAGCTAAATCCACATCTGGACTCCAAGGGTCTTCCTTTATGTTTCCCCTTAGTTTAGTGCCTCTCCAAGTGCACATACAGTCTCATACCCTGAAGATGCTATGGCATGCCCTCATATTCGGGGTGTGCCCAAGGGGCTGTCTATATTTTATGGAAAAAGTGCCACAGTGAGATAGATCTTGGTTATAAAACCTGAACAGAGTACCTAGTGTGCACCATGCCCCCTCTTGAAACACCCTTCCAACAAGAACTTCCTGGCAACTTGGGTCTAGGATCTACCTGAGTTCTACCTCTCTGCTGAGTGGCTTTGCACACTGAGTAGTCCCTGGGCAGTCAGTGACCACCCCTAGGGCTTGGCCCGTGTCCTCACCCGCCAACCCTCAGCTGCGGCGCTTTCCCTGAGTCACAAAGGGTCCACGCTGGGAACAAGCGTTTCTTTCCTGGAGTGTCAGCTTAGACCCCACTACATTGTTTAGGAGAACAAGACAGACACAAAGCCATTGTGCAGAGTTTCAGCTGCTTGTGTGCTTGCCAACCCTGGGAAACCGGACACCAGCGCCTTTCATCTGAAGATCCGTTGCGTTTTGTTCTGCAAAAACAAGGCTGGTCCAACGAGGCTTTATTTAAATGCTCCAGTGCTCTTGCCAGGATATCCAAACCCATAACAGGACCTAACAGTGAAAAGGTGTACAGGCTCAGAAGGAAGCCAGATATATTTGTTTATTTATCACCCCAATGGCTTAAGCAGGGTTCATTCCATTTTGAGTTTTCTCTGGTGGCCTTGGAAGAAACAGGATTAGGAACACAGGTAGAAGGCTGAACCGGGGCTGACTCTGGATGCTGCGGTAAAGCCAGGAAGTGGTGCAGGGGAGGGACCCGCTGAGCACAGAGAGCCAGCCTAGTGACCTTCAGCTAGGACTGCCCCTCATACCCGGCGCTCCTCCTCTCCCTAGATACGGCTTCGAGGGGGTCATCCTGTCCATCTACGGCTTGGACCGAGAGGACCTGCACTGTGACATCGCGGAGACGTGCCACTTCCAGAAGTCAGAGGCCATCTTGCGGGAGCTGGACGTGGAGAACGCGAAGCTGTACCTGGATTTCATCGTCCTGGGCATCTTCTTCATCTCCCTGCGGCTCATCGCCTATTTCGTCCTGAGATACAAGATCCGGGCGGAGAGGTAAAAAAAACCACCTCCAAGCCAGCAACGAGGCAAAGCAGACATTGTGACCAAGGGCACTGCTGGGAGGCGGCAGCGCACCTGCTCCTGGTAACACAGACTCTCCCAACTCAACCTGGAGGCCACGCAGGTCGATGACGACCAGTGCCGAGCGCCTCTGCCTGCCCGGTTGGACCTCGTTTCCTTTTCTAACTAGGAAGATGTAGGACGGTTGGGGTTTGATTTTTTTTTTTTTTTTTTTTGACATGTGGGATTCAAAATACAACTGGCATAGAACGCCATCCCCTGCTCCAGCTGGGGACAGGGGGCTTCTTCAGTAGGTTCCTCCCAGAGTCCAGGACACACTGGCCCCGGATGAGAAGTGTTGGCCGAGTTGGTCCCCAGAGAGGTGGATATCTTGGGGAGGAAAGTCCACACGCAGCGAGCGGGACTCCGCCTGAGGGACTGTCTTCCCTTAAGGTCTCGGCCTTCTAAAGTTCCTCTCAATTTCTGATGAAGTCGCTTTCCGAGCCAAAGTCGATAAATTTCATTCACTTCGAGGGATTGTATCTTTTTTAAGTACTTCTTGAGAACCACTTATTCAGGGTCAAAGATGTGTTTTGCTTAGAAAACAGAAGAGTCTAACCAAGTCACCGAGTGGGGCTCACAGATAAAACCAGAGAGAGGTTGGATGCGGGCTCCAGGGGAGGGAGGCACCACACCAGCTGTGCTGGGCCAGCCGGGACTAACGCAACAACGCAACAACGCAACGCAACGCAATGCAGACAGTGCTGGGGGAGAGTTGGCGGGCTCCTTCCAGACTTCCTTTCTTAAACGTGCTTCTTATTTTAAACAAACTTAGATGGGCACAAAACTCTTCCTAGTTTTCCAGCCACTTTGATTTTGCCCGAGAAATACTCGATCCACTCTGTTGATTTTTTTTTTTTTTTTTAAAGACCATTTTCCCTTTCTTCTCAAATCACATTAACTACCTCCACCGAGCCTGGGAAGCCGGCCTAGGGACATAGCGGGTGTATCCCCCTCAAACTTGAGGGGAGGGATGGGGTGTCAAGGATAGGCAGGCCGGCTAAGTCGAAGGGGAGGTGCCATGGATACTCCCGTTAAGAAAACGCAGCTGCTCGCCTCTTCCAGAGCTCCGCCATGCTAGGATCACTCGCCTATAAGAGTCTCAATTCTTGTTGGGTAGGTCTGTTTACCCCTGTGAGCCTCAGTTTCCCCACCTGTAAGTAATTGCACTAGATCACGGTCTTGACAGGTCCTGAGATTCCTCGGCTGTGGCCTTGACGCCTTCGTATCTTATCTGTAGAGAATGATAAGGGTCCGAATTATCCTTACCGCATGGGTGATGTGCTTTGGAACTCTTTAGAGATTCTTTTTATTTTTTACACTCCTAGATCTTTTTTATAGAGAGAACACAATTGAAATGCGTTATTATTACGATGTAAATTCTCAGTTTGCTTGTTCTATACAAACACGGCCTTGCCTTCTAGACTTCAGCTTTTAACCAGGGTCACGATTCGCCTTTATATATAAAAAAAAAAAAAGTCTTCATTAAAAAAACAAACAAACAAACACAAAGTCTTCATTTAATTTTCAAGATATTAGCTGTGGCATCCAGAGAGCAACTGGCTTCTGTGGAGTAGGAGTGGAAAGGAATGGGTGTTGGGTGGGCAGACCTCAGTCTGGCACTTGGTGTGGTTGGTCCACCAACCAAAAGAAGCCATTCCATCCATATCTGCATGCGTGGGTTGGTATGGTGGGTCATGCCTGGCAGGCTCTGTCAGGGGCTGCATTTCTCCCCAGAGATCTCTGTGCTGTCAGTCACAGGCAGGGTGGTCCATGTTTCAGATCTGAAGGGCTCCTCGGCCTCTGGAGGAATTCTTTCCGGTCCAGGTTTCTCCTCGACACTGAGAACAGCTTGTCACTGCTCCTAAGTAAGTGACGGTGCCACACGGTCCCCTCCGCAGGGCAGAGTCTGAGCTCGGGATACAAGAACTGGCAGGCTGCTGGGGGGCAGAGTGACCCGGGCAGTTGGTAAAAGGATGTTGACCAGAACAGGCGAGGGGTCAGAGTCGCCCGGCGGGTTAGTGTTGCTCATTGGTTCTGCAGACTTGAGGAAGGCTGACAGCCATGCTAGGGGACTCAGCATCCTTGTCGCTCATCCAGTGTCCCCAGGGGCCATGGTATGTGGCTCTACTGACCTCCACACAGAGCCTGGATCCCGGAGATGCTGTCTGGATTTCTAGACCAGTCCCTTTTCTCCCTCTTCCTGTTCATCTCAGTCGTGGTAGGGGATACCCGGAAGTGTGCACTCTCCTGACCCTGACGTTAAAGTCAGACTTCCCTTGCAGTTGGGTCCCCTGGGACTCCTTTCCTCTCTAGGTGAGTTCCTTCAGTTGAAAGGAAGGATTGCATTGGGTTTGAGGCTACACCACTTCCTCCTGTAAGCTGTTGAAACCAAAGTCCTCATGTTAAAAAAAAAAAAAAAAAAAAAAAAAAAAGCCCAAAGACAGAATTTACAGGGACCTTGTCAGTGAGAGAACTGTGGGGCCCTGCCAGGTTGAGGCTCAGGAAAGCCTGGGCTTAAGGGTGGGGCTGCTAGCCTCTGTCTAGCCCCTTTCTTTGTCCCCCCCCCCCCCAACCCCAGCCTCTCCTGCCTCCTCTTCTACCCTTTGACCAGAGAGAGTTAAACTCTCTGGTGTTACTTCTAGGGAGGGGGATGAGTCAGTGAGCACTGCACACAGTAGGGGCAATAATCTCCCTTCCTCACCTGGAGATGGGGAGAGGCACTCATTAGGACCAGAAAATGGAACATAAAACTTAGATTCCTGAGAAAGGTCTTTTTTTGTTTTGTTTTTTGTTTTGTTTTGTTTTGTTTTGTTTTGTTTTTTCAAGACAGGGTTTCTCTGTGTAGCCCTGACTGTCCTGGAACTCATTCTGTAGACCAGGCTGGCCTCGAACTCAGAAATCCACCTGCCTCTGCCTCCCAAGTGCTGGGATTAAAGGCATGTGCCACCACTGCCCAGTTGAGAAAGGTCATTTTTATCAACCCAAGGCCAGGAGCAACAGTATCTGCAGAGCAGAAAATACCCCAGAGTGTGCCCCTGACAACAGAAAGCAGACTGGAGGTAAACACCTTCACTTGGGAGTGTCTGGGTACCGAGCAGTTCCTTCTGGCTTCTCCGTTCACTAGTCATCCATCAAGCCTTCATTGATCTGATTCCCCACCCCCACCCCTGTTGCTCCAGGCCCCAAGGCCAGGGAAGGGACCTTCTTTCTGTGCTTACCCCAGGGGACAGGTACTTCTCTCTCCTTGTCCGTGTAGCATTGGGATGGGGAGGGGCTGGCAAGGTGCTGAGGGCCCTCAGAGCCCCTGTCAGACATCTGAGTCCCTGCTTTCTGGCTTTTCCAGCAGCCATTGTGCAAACTGGCTGAAAGGGATTAGACAGATGCAAAATGTAACTCGGGTGCAGGGGCTGCCTACCCGGTCAGTTGCTCTACCACTAAGAGAAGGCGGAGGGGAGTGGCCAGTCTGCTCTCTGTCCCCTGAGGGATTTACATCCAAGCGCCCTCCCAGCCTTGCCTGTGTCTCAGTGAGGTTGGCCTCCGTCTTTCCTACCTTAGCTGAGATTCCCGACACAGCACGAGTGGGCCACCTCAGGCCAGACACACTGGTGTCTGTGTACTTTGTGACTGATTGTCTAGCCGTGACTTTGCACATGGACTCACGTGCACACTCATATGTGCACATGTGCAGGACCGCTGTCGCACATGTCTGATCGTGTTATTCTGTGGCTTGCCCTGTCATGTCAGTAGCCTAGTGGCCTCTGAGTCTTTCCCCATCACCTTTACTCCAAGGAGGAAAAACAAGATTCATCCGTGCCTACGGCGCAGGAGACAAAGGTCTCTAATGGAAAACCCACCAAGGCTATTGATGAATACCAGCTAACCGAGAATGAGAATGTGACAGACAGACAGACAGACGGAACCCAGCAGGGGAGCTCGAGGAGCGGACTGTGTCAATATAGATACTCAAAAGACATAAAACTGCTAATAAAATATTTTACATAAAAATTTTTACCTGCATTCGGTGTCAAATGCTCCAAGCAATTTATTGGCGGGTTTTTGGCGGAGTCAAATCCTCATTTCCGCCGGCTGAAGATGGGTGTGTCTGCCTGGTAAAGAGTTCTGATCAGTTGCGCCGGTCTGACCCACCGTGGAGTCTGCCTGCTCTTTGCAGCGCTTTCTGTGCAACTGTCTCTGGGTTGTGTTCCCTTAGATGCCTAACCCACAGTCCTCTGCGGTGATCATGTCACCCCTGCCTTCAGCAGCACCAGGTGAGGCTGAAGCCCCTGGAACATGAGAGCTGCCACCACCACAACCCCCCAGTCAGAGGCACAGCCAAGACAGTTCTGCCCACATCTCCTCTCTGTGACCTTGAAGCTGCCTCAGGGAGTGCCCTGCTCAGGGCTCTGTAAGAGTCAGGGAGGCACAAGTACACCCTGGGGCTCTAGAATTCAAGAGTTGTGATGAAGATGGTGTCAGGACACTCTCTTCACCTCTGCCTTCCAGGTTCTCCCAGGTATGGCTCAGGGGTAATGTCGTTTTGGGTTCATCTGGGAATAGCCTCTCCAGCCTTGCAAAGGGCATGAGTCCGCTCTTGTCTTAGTTACGGTTACCATTGCTGTGATGAAACACCATGACCAACTTGGGGAGCAAAGGCTTTACTTGGCTTACACTTCCATATCACTGTTCGTCATTGAAAGAAGTCGGGGCAGGGACTCAAACAGGACAGGGGGCTGGAGACAGGAGCTGACGCAGAGGCCATGGAGGAGTGCTGCATGCTGGCTTTCTCCCCATGCATTCTTTGCTCAACCTGCTTGGTTATAGAACCCAGAACCTTCAGCCCATGGATGGAGCCACCATAATGAGCTGGGCCCTCCCCTGTCAATCACTAATTAAGGAAACGCCTTAAGGTCTTGCCTCCAACCTGATACTGTGGAGGTGGTCCCTTCCCCTGAGATGATTTTAGCTGTGTCAGGTTGACATGAAACCGTCCAACACTACGCCATGGACAGAACAGCAGACCTTGACCTGACCCACAGCTCCTTCAGCACGGCCCATCTCGGACGCAACCATGCTGGTCTCTGCCTGTCAGCACTGGATGAACCAAACAGCTGCATCAGGCGCCCGGAAGGTTGCGCGCCTGCGCCTTGGCGTGATGCGCGCTGTATCCGGTTAGGGGTCGTGTCTGTTTTATGTTCACTGAATAATGAGATCTGGGCTCCAGAAACCTGTACATCTACGTCTATGAGGTCCTTTTCCACAGCGAGAGGCAGAGATGCCGACGTTAGTCAGGGAGCCCCTAGCTATGGTGTGTCCCTCGCTGGTGACCTGCTGGGTCCCGTACTTGGTTCTTCATGAGTAATCCTTGCTTCGAGCAGCCAGCATGGTGCTCCTGTTGGTGCTCCGCCTCTCCGTGCTGCAGTGGCCCCAGGCACACACAGCAGCGCTCAAAGTTCCCACCCCAACTTTTCTGAATGGAAGTGTGTGGGTGTGGGGGGATGGGGGTCACTCAGGCTCGCCTGTCTCTGGGGTGTCACCAGTACAGTCTCTCCTCCTAGGAGACCCAAGTGCCATCATCCCCCTTTGCTGGGTGAGGTAAGTCTGTAAGGTCAGTGACAAATGTCTGTGGATGCCCAAGGGCGCCCTCTGGTGGTGACTGGAGCTACACCGTGGAGCAGATCTGTCCTCTGGAAGAGAACAGGGGAGGCAGATTTAGGGGTAGGGTTAGAAAGGTGGGGTCACAGATTAGGAAGACTGCAGCAGCAAGACAAGGGGACAAGGACAGCAGCATGGAAAGGCATCTAGTAATCTCTGTGCTGGGAAGAAAGGTTATACGACAACAGGGTCATCCTGGAAGGGGACACGCCCGCCATCTTAGAAGCGATGGGCAGGACCAGGGGCTTATGTCCCTGGCCACATACCTCAGATCTCAGACTCTGAGCGGGGGAATTGACAGAGATGGGTTGGAGGTATGTGTGTGTGTGTGTGTGTGTGTGTGTGTGTGTGTGTTGTTGTTGTTGTTCATGATGATGATACACATTTTGTTTTGCTTGCTTGTTTGAGGCAGGGTCTCACTAGGTAGACCTGCCTACCCAGTAACTCACTGTCTAGACCAAGCTGGCTTCGAATTCGCAGTCATCTTTCTGCCTCTGCTTCCCAAGTGCCACTATGGTATAAGACCCCCTTTATAATCTACATGCATTCTGTTCTAGCTGTGAACTCCAGCTAACACCAGTTTCTGAACACTCACAGAGCAGTACAGTTAGACTGTGTCTACCCCAAACCTTAAACAGGGAGCAACGCAAAAATGGGCTTGAATGGGTGTGATGGTTGGTATATGCTTGGCCCAGGGGGTGGCACTCTAAGGAGGTGTGACCTTGTTGAAGTGGGTGTGTCACTGTGGGGGTAGGCATTCTGCTAGCAGCCTTCAGATGAAGATGCAGAACTCTTAGCTCCTCCTGCACCATGCTTGCCTGGATGCTGCCATGCTCCCACCTTGATGATAATGGACTGAACGTCTGATCCTGTAAGCCAGTCCCAATTAAATGTTGTCCTTATGAGAGTTGCCTTGGTCAGGGTGTCCATGCACAGCAGTAAAACCCTAAGACAATGGGAGGTACTTTTCTTTGGCCCACGTGTGTCCCACATCTCCCACTGGAGATTACAGGATGCTTCAGGGTGACACTGGTCTGGCCAGTCACGACTGGGAAGGTCTCAGCACTCGGCATTGGCCCCATTGACAACTGCAGGACACCACACAGGCCAGGGCCGCTCAAGGGAATGGCTGGCCCGGGATTGAATGCTGTCGGGAGACAGGGAAGCTAGACTGTAGACTAGGTCAGAGAATTCGAGGTGAGAAGCAGCCAGCAGAGGGCGGTGTGAGGCCGCGTGAGTTTTATTTGAGGTTCTGATTCGGTCCTGGTGAGTTCACAGCTGGCTTCCCTTAGGACTGGAAAAGCCCCCCCACCCCACCCCCAGGAATTCTAAGTGTGAATGGCTCAGTTCCTGAAATGTTGCCAGATTGCTTTCAGCTAAGTGTACACTGTCAGACCCAAGGCCCCTGAGGAAGAAGGGTAGCTTTCCTTAGTTCCCATGATGTAGGAAAGCCAGGCAGAGAGAGGGGGATGTGTTCTGTAAGCAAAAGGAGATGAAGACTAGGCCTGCTGCATCCCCAGGAAGCAGAGGCCACGGAGAAATGCTGCTTACTGGCTTGCTCCCAATGGCTTGCTTAGCTTGCTTTCTTATACAACCCAGGACCACTTGCCTAGGGGTAGTACAACCACAGTGGGCTGCCCCCACCCCACATCAATCAGTAATCAATAAAGCACTTTTCTGATTTGCCCATAGTACAACCACAGTGGGCTGCCCCCACCCCACATCAATCAGTAATCAATAAAGCACTTTTCTGATTTGCCCACAGGCCCTTTTTAAAAAAAAATTATTTATTTTGTAAGTACACTGTAGCTGTCTTCAGACACACTAGAAGAGGATATCAGATCCCATTACAGATGGTTGTGAGCCACCATGTGGTTGCTGGGATTTGAACTCAGGACCTCTGGAGGAGTAGCCAGTGCTCTTAACCATTGAGCCATCTCTCTAGTCCAGAGGGAGGGACTTTTTCAGTTGAGGTTCCCTCTTCCCAGGGATAGCTGACTCCCTTGTGGGGGACTCTGTGACCATGTTCTCTGCCCAGAGATGGCTGCCTCCAGCCTCTGTGACCATGTTCTCTAAGTCTCTAAGACCTGTTTAATCTGGTTTCCTGGCACTGAGCTGACACCTCTGCAGTGGGACTCTTAAGCTTCCTGTCATGCTTGGGTGTACTGACTGGTTCCCCTACTCAGAGGCTCAGCCTGGGTCCCTCCTTCACCAAGCAGAGCAGGGACGAGGGCAAAAGGAACCGGGTACTTACCCTACATGACGGTGTGGAATGGGCACGAGAGAGATCAGTAATCAAGCGAATACCTTCAGATCCCACTTGCAGTGGAAGGTTGGGCTGGGGACAGCACTTGGTTGTTAAGAGGAAGGTAAACCCAAGTGTCCTTCCTGATGTTAGAAGGTAGACAAGTTGAAGGGCATGGTGACAGCTTCCCTCTAAGTCGGGGCTTTGGGAATACAGTGCCTATAGAAAGAGTTCCTGTTGTATCCTGTTGAATGTAAGCCTAGGACAGCGACATCTTATTTCTGATGTGCCCGAGAGCTTTAAAGGTTTGTAGCTGGTCTTTGCTACTTCCTGTGTTCTTTTTCCTTTATGCCTTTATACCCCTGCTTGGTTTCATGTTCCCCACCCCCAACACCAGATAGGAGAAAAACAAGGATTGGGGTGGGGGTTGGGGGCTGGAGAGATGGCTCAGCGGTTAAGAGCACCGACTGCTCTTCCAGAGGGCCTGAGTTCAAATCCCAGCAACCAGCTGGCTCACAACCATCTGTAATGAGATCTGATGCCCTCTTCTGGTGTGTCTGAAGACAGCTACAGTGTACTTGCATATAATAAATAAAAACACAAAAAAACAAGAATGGGGAAAGAGAGAGAGAAAAAGAGGGAAAGGGGAAAGAGATCCCTAAATCTAATTTCTTTCCTTTTGTCTCTTCTTTGACTATGGCTACTAACAAACTGAAACCAAGGCCCCTCACCAACCGACAACCACCCACCCTCCCCCTCCCCCTCCCCCTAGCCCAACCCCAACCCCTGTCTCAAAGCCCTGAATTTCTATACCCTCTGAAAAGTTTCCAACATTTCAAACTTCGCACAATCACAGGAACTATCTGCAGCTGGCGAAGCCGTGCCTCTGCTACAGCACGAGGCAAATCACAGTCAGCCGCTGCAGACAAGTCCAAAGCAGCCCACAACCCCACACCTGGGATTCAAATGAAAGCACATTCTTACAGTATTTCTGTGTTTGGTTTTAACGAAATGGAAATTCCAGGATTCTCAAAAATGTCACTACAAGGGTGAATGCCCTAAGTCCAATGTCACTAAGGAGGGTGGGGACCCTGCTGTGTAAAGTGTTCACCTCTTATGAAAATGTCCAGAAACCTCAGCTGTCAATAGAGAGAATGGCATTAAAAAAAAACAAAAGTAACGCATAGAAGATATGTAGTGGGTGAAATGTCAAAATTCTGGACCTGGATAACAGTACCCTGCTTCTAGGTTGTAATCTTGGCCCTGCTTCCGATAAACCTTTATTTATAAAAGCAAGTAGGAGCCAAGGGGGCAGGGGCTTCTCCCATACAGGCTCAAATGTCTGTCTCTGGAGTTCACTCTGATGGTCCTTTAAGATGTGGGTTCTAATGGTTCCTCCCACCCACCCACCCACCCAGTGCACCTGGAGTGTCACGGTCAATGTGACAGCCTGTCCGTGTGATATGTTTTAAATACGACTTGACAGAAATCAGACTGAACCATCATTTCTAGTGCAGTGTTTAAGGGGACTGAGGCCTCTTCCAGGAGGAAGAAACCAGGAAACCCCAGCGCAATGAGAAGCAATGTTTCCTGACCCCTGCGTTGTGTAAATGAGTCATATGGTGGCATGGACGATGCGGCACTAAGATGGTCCCCTGTGGGAGCAGAACTAGGGATCAGCCATGCAGCACACAAAGGCGCCTCCACCCCCCAAACCTTCCCATAGTGAGTGCAGAGAAAAGCCACACCAGGAAATGAGGAGAAGGGGACCAATCAGCCAAGAAGAAGTGGACGTGGGTAAGGATACAGACCGCTGCTGTGTCCATCAAAAAAAAAAAAAGCCACCTGCAATCTGGCAGTTATTAAATATGACCAGAGAAGTGTGCTATGTGATCTACCGGCTGCCCCCCCCCCCCAGTGAGCTCTAACTCAGTTTGACACATTAAGGAGTCACCTGAGAAAGCATTCCTCAATTGAGAGCCTGCTCAAATCAGATTGACCTGTTGGAATGGCTGGGGGTGAGGGCAGTGGTGGTGGAGATTGTCTTAATCGTTAATTGATATAGAATGGCCCAGCCCACTGCGGGCGGCACCATCCCCTAGCAGGCGTGCTTGGGCTTTATAAGCGAGTCAACTGAACATGAACCCTAGACTATGCCAGCAAGGGTCACCCACCATGGTTTCTGCTTCAAGCCCCAGCTTGAGTTCCCGCTGTGTCTCCCCTCATCGACGGAACCGAGTCCTGGAAGTATAAGCCAAATAAACCCTTCCTCCTCTAAGTTGATTTTGGTCAGCGAGTTTCATCACAGAAATAGAAGGGAACTAGAATACTGGTTTGAAGCTGTTCTCAGTGTATCACAGCAATTCAGAATCAGTTCCCCACAGGCCCGGGACATCCTCTCCTTGGTGAAGTGTGACCCTTCACCCTCCCCACCCTGCGAGCGACACGCAGAAATAAACAAGGGCAGAGGTCTCAGCAATCAGGGCAGCCTTGTGCTGATTGTGAGGTCTTTATTCTTCAGGACTCCCGGCTCTTTTATTGGCCTGCAGCAGAGAGCAGATCAGGGATGAGTGCTACCCTCGGCTATCATCCTGAGCAGGAGTCCAGGGTGCAGAGCTCCCTTCCTGGAGCCCGGACAGCTTCAAAATGTGCATTCTGGGAAGGAAGGAAAGGGTCAAGGTGAGAGGGAGCATTCCCATGCAGCGCTGCCTGGCTTCCCAGGGGCAACACAGGCTCTGTGGCCAGCACCTGTCTGCCTTCTTCCCCTGGGTCACAATAGATATGTGAGCCCTCCACCCCCTAAAGCCTGGGAGAGAAACCATGCATCCTCCCTGGTGTTACCAAGCCAGATAACTGGATTCCTCTTAGTGGTCCTGGCACGGGGTTATGGGAGATGGTACCCAGAAGGGAACCGGAGGCAAGGGACCTGCCAATTGTGAGGCGGTGGCCAGCTCCTGCCCTGCTCCTGCCTATCCTCAGTCCTCCCTCCTAGCTTGGCTGAAGGGGTGGGGCCTCCATTCAGCTGGGACTCAGCCTTCTGTTATCCAGGCCAAAGAGCACATCTGGCTCCTAGGAGTGCTGACCCAGGAAGACGCCTCTTCTTGGGTCCAGACTTCTTAGAAGGTGATCCAGCATTTGGACGCGGCAGATGGCTCACAGTGGGTGGCTGCCCTGAGATGAGGTAGGCTGGGGCCTGGCCATCTGTTGTTTGCACAGGGCCCTCCCTACTCAGGGATTCTCAGGGTACCTGCCCTGCAACTGACTCCACCCAAGGGAGGGGTAAGAGAGGTAGGAGGTGGGGGCGCAGCAGGGCACAAGCACAGTCACTTGGCTAGGGGTCTGCCGTGGGCTCTGGACAGTCATAGGTAACGAGGGAGTGTGGATGGCTAGTTTGCTTAAAACGGGTTCAAAATCAGCTACGCAGCTGCACAGTCTCTCTCTCTCTCTCTCTCTCTCTCTCTCTCTCTCTCTGTGTGTGTGTGTGTGTGTGTGTGTGTGTGTGTGTGTTTCAAACCAGCTCCCACCATGTGGCACCCTGTCTGTCTGTCTCTGTGTATGTATGACTGTATGTATTCACACGTATGTTTTATTTACTCTGTGTGCACCTGTGAAGAGGAACATGCCAGTGCACCTGTGAAGGTCAGAGGCCAAGCTGGTGGAGTCAGTTCTCTTCTGCCACCCTGTGAGTTTCAGGAACTGGATTCAGGTCAGCAGGCTGGCCAGCAGGCACCTTATCTGCTGAGCCATCTCACCGCCACACTCAGGGACCGTCTCATGGACTCAGACAGGATCTCTCACTGGTCAGCAACTCGTCCATTAGGCTAGGCTAGCTGACCGGCAAGCCCCTGGGGGATCTGCCTGTCTCTCTGCATTCCCAGCAATGAGGGGCCAAACACGGCCACCGCGCCTGGCTTTTTGACATGGTTTTGTGAATCAAACACATATCCTCATGCTTATGTGGGAAGCATTTCACTGGCCCTGCGTCATCTCCCTGGTCCTCATAACACATGTACGTATTTTATAAAAAAAAAAAAAAAGGACCAGCCACAGCCACCAGCTGCCCTGGAGCACAACACCCCTGACATGAGGTCTCACCAAGGAATTCCGGTGATACTGTTGTCCCCCATGGGACCCAGCCACATGGAAGGACAGGGCCGCCCTGGGCACCGCCGGCTGGCCTTACCTGCCTCCTGGAGAGGTTTGAAGCACCAGGGCACATTTGGGATGCTGGAGTCGAAGCAGCAGCCGCGGTTGTTACACTGCTCTGATGTGACAGACGGGTAGCCGCAGTCCACCCTGACATCCGCCGGGACCATACACTGGCTTGGGGCTGTCCGAGTAAAGCACAGTCAGCTGTCAGACCGCTAGTCTGGGGTTCATTCCTTGATTCTTGTGGCACCCCCTCAGCAGCCACCACCCCCAAATTCTGAGAGAATGATGCTATTACCCCCACGGGACATGTCTAAAGAGAGCAGTCTCTTGGGAAATGAAGCTCCCTGGAGCTCTCCCCACAGTGGAGGGCGGGAATGTGGAAGCCACATCCTCCTGGGCCGTCCTTAGATCCCTCCATCTTCCATGAACACCTGTCACTGCATCTGCCTGACGTCTCTCGGCTATCAGGTCTTAACAGACAGACCCTTAGCGGCCATCAACTCCAAAGCTAAGAATGCCACCAGAAACAGGGAGCAGAGCCCCCCCCCCCGGCCCCTGCCCTGACCACCACCATCACAGTACTTGGGAAATGCCTTAACTTACGACCATCTTTTGTTGGGTCTAAAAAGGTTCTTGTACCCACTTCTATGGTGGAAGAGGCGGTTTCATAGCCACAGACCCTCATGCAGCCTAGACTGGCCTTGAGTTTGATGCGTGCTCATCCATTTGGAAGGGTAGCCGTGGTTTGTGTCCTTAGAGATTTGGTCTTTTGAGATCTATCAGAATGCTAAACAGAGCTCTCCTCCCCCAAGACCTGCTTGTCCCAGAGATGAGAGAGTTCACACGTACGCCTTGGCCCGAAGTTATTTCTGATTGGCAAATAAAGATGCCAACTGTCATTGGCTGGGCAGAAGAGACATAGGTGGGGTTTAGGTTTCCTGGGACCACCAGAAAGCAGAATGTGCAGGAGGAGAAAGAGAAGCCACCATGGGTTAGGTAAACCCTGAGGGCTGGCCAGCTGGAGTTAAGATCAACCTAGATGAAATATAGTAAGTGATAACTCTGGTCGTTGATAGGAAAGTAGATTCTAATAACACAGAGGCTAAGTATCTGCCCAGCTCTTGGGCTAGTTAAGGCTTCTTGTAAATATAAAGGTTGTGTGTGGTCAGGGCAGGGTAGAAACACCAGGTCAAAATTAAATAATTTCTACAACATGCATTCACTGCTGAATGCTCACCCAAGGAATCTGCCCATTTGCCTAGTATTCCTCACTCGGTCAGGAGATAACAAAAACAGGTTTAGCTACCCTACAGCTGGCAGGACTCCTGGGAATCCAGGAGCCCGTAATGCTTAGAACAAAGTTTTCTTGTTTGATCTCTAAGGACTTCCCCCTTCCCAGGTGAAAACCATCCCAGGGATACCAAGCCACGAGGAAAATTGCCATGTGTGCTATTTCAGTGTCTCCGCTGCAGCTCACCACCACCTGGTGGTTAGCTTGTCCGGTCCTAGCTGGGAGCATCCCCCACCTCTAGCAAGGTTCGGGATGGTTGCATGCTTATTCATACGTGATCAGCTAACGGATTTCCCTTAAGCGGAAACCCAGCAAACTCCTCTATCTTCCCCCGAGGAAGTGGGTACGTCATGCCTTCCTTGAGATGGTAGGGGGTGGGGTAGGGAGCTAAGGGACCTTTCAAAACTTCATCCTAGCTCCAGCTCCCAGATGCTCTTATGTAGGTGACACGCCCCAGGCAACAGGGTTTCAAAGCACCCCAGTGGACCTACTCTCTTCACCCTGGTCAGGGGGTGACCTGGCAAAGGTCATACCCAATGTCTCTGAGTAGTTCTCACCTAACTTTGTAACCCAGTGCCCAAGGGGAACAGGTTTCTAGAAACTGTCTGGAGCTATTACGTTCTCAACTGTTTCTTTTCTTTTTTGGGGGGTTGGGGGAGTGGGGTGTTCTGGTAACTTGCCTGGGTACTCAGTGTGTGTTTAGAAATCCCTGGCAAAGAAAGCAAAAAAGACGGGATGAGCCCCAGGGGTCCCTCCCACCCCAGCCCTGGTTCCAACCCTGCTGCAGATTCTGAGCGCTGTCCTGAGTATGTTCACCGTTCTCTGAGCTCCCATTCGCTTCTCTCTGAGGTGGGTCAGAAAGAGCATCTCTGTGGGACTGCCCAAAGAAACCTCTTTTTAAGTGGTAATTAATGATTAAATCGATGTAGAAGGTAGGCAGTCTCCCCTGCTTTCGAGCTCACGAAACACTCTGTTAGCCTGAGTCTTCTGTGTCCCTCCTCGTAGAGGTGCCAGCCCAGTACAGAGGGAACCAGATAGGTACTTACACAGGCCAACATACTCCGCAGCTACCCCAGAGGACCCAGCCACCAGGATCATCAGCAGCATTAGCCAGAGGGCTCTGGTCTCCATGGCAGCGGGCAAGCGTCTGGATCACCGCACAGGATGTGCAGGGTCGCAAGGAAAGCCCTTTTATAGCCATGTGTTTGCTGGGTTCTGTGGACTCTGGACTCTCTCCTATGAAATTCCAGAAGACTCCTCCCCAATCCTAAATGGGGGTGGGAGGGGGTTGGGGGAGGGGAGAGGGCTAGGGAGGAAAAACAGGGACAGGGAAGAGATGGGGACAGCCATGGGAGATCAACCTGAAAGCAGAGTCTGTCAATCAATGTCTAGAAGCAGACACTGAGGCTGTAAGGCACGGTCACTGGCTGGACAGAGCCACAGGCTAGGCAGGGACATTTAGTCTTGTGGGCTCAACCACCTCACCGAGAACAATGAAGAAGACCTCGGGCCACTTTGTCCACAGCACCATCTGTCACTTTTGAAGGTGGAGACACTAACTCTGCACTTTCTCCAGAACAGCCATTTTTATCATCAGCTACACTTTAATAGCTGAAATATTTATTTAATGTATTCTAATAAAATACATTGAATAAACATATTCATATATCTATTATAAAAATAGATTTATATTAATATAATAAAATATATTTTAAGAAAATATATAATAAATTGTATATTTTAGAATATGTAGCATAAATTGTATATTTTAGAATATATAACAAATTGTATATTTTAAAATATATAACATAAATTGTATATTTCAAAATATATAATTCAAATATATAAAATATATTAAAAATACTAATATATTTAGTTTTTAAAATTGAAGAATATAAAGTTCCCCCTCCCATTCAGAGACATCTATTTTCAGAACCTCTGGTTTCTAGACCTCAGCAGATTTTTTTTAAAAATTTTACTTATGCCGGGCGGTGGTGGCACACACCTGTAATCCCAGCACTCGGGAGGCAGAGGCAGGTGGATTTCTGAGTTCGAGGCCAGCCTGGTCTACAGAGTGAGTTCCAGGACAGCTAGGGCTACACAGGGAAACCCTGTCTCAAAAAAAAATTTTTTTTTACTTATTTGGGCTGGAGAGATGGCTCAGTTGTTAAGAGCATTGACTACTCTTCCTAAGGTCCTGAGTTCAAATCCCAGCAACCACATGGTGGCTCACAACCATTTGTAACAAGATCTGACACCCTCTTCTGGGGTGTCTGAAGACAGCTACAGTGTACTTACATATATTAAATAAATCTTTAAAAAATTTTACTTACTTAATTGTGTGTGTGTGTGTGTGTGTGTGTGTGTGTGTGTGTACATATACCTGCATATACATCTGTGTACCACATGTATGCACGAGCATGCAGAGTCAGAAAAGACATCAGATCCTCTAGATCTGGAGTTACAGGCAGTTGCGAGCCACTGCATGGGTGCTGGGAATTGAACCACCGGGGTCCTCTGGAAGAGCAGCCAGTGCTCTTACCCACCAAACCACCCCTCTAGCCCCTCCCACACAGATTTTAACCCAAGCAGCTACAGACTCTTCATCGTTACTGCGTCTGCTTGTCTTGCTCTCAATAAATGGTCTACACTGGAAACCAGTCTTCAGCAGCTGGTGCGGATGAGACTGGGGTGAATAGACATGGCTTCTGGAGGAAGAAACTGTGGGCTGACTGAGTACATGCCAACACTGCTCCGGGGGCGGCAGGGGCTAGTAGCCATTAGTTCGACGTGCCCAACCTCCCGGAAGATGGCTGGCGAGGAGCAGTGGCTGTTCTGCCTTGCCTGGTCCTCGCTGCCTGGCACTGTAGCATCCGTAGGCTTGTACCGAGACCGCCTGAGAACCCTCCGGCGCATTTTGTAGATCACCCCACAAAATGGCTGCACCTAGCCGCTCAAAGTTGGCTTCCGTGTTGGGCAAGAATATAAGAGTGGGTACCCAAAGGGATGTCCATCCCTCGCAGACTGGCCAGTGGAGGCTAGATCTGTGTGCAGGGTCTGACGGACACATCCAAACCTGCAGGCTGGTCCTGACATCAGAGATACAGCCTGGCGGGGGCGTGGGGGAGGGAGCTTTATCAGAGTAAACATAGCCTAGATCATAGACCAGACCGTCAGCCTGAAGATACTGGGATCTCATGACGCCTAGCAGAGCCTTTAACTTCAGAGGTCACACAGCCTGAAGAGGAGCGGGGAAAAAAGCCACGAGGCAGAAACTGTGACGTACTATGTAAGAATCGTCAGGACGAAGTGAGTTCTGAGTGGGTCTTGAGGCACGGCCACGAATTCGCTAGCTGAGAGAGGGTCACGGGGTATGGCAGTAATACTGCCTGCCTGGGGACACTCAGAAGCATCCCATACAAACAGAGTCCTTGAGACAGGTGAAGGCCAGACATGGCTTCACCTCTCCTCTTCCTCAAGTTACCACTCTCTGTTAGATGAGGCAGCAGTTAGGTGGAGGAAGAAGTCAAAAAAAAAAAAAAAAAAGCCAGGTAGAGCGTCGCCATTAATTCCTGCTGGCCACCTGTCACCCATTCTGCAGCTGTGCTAGGCGTGGTCCTCCCTCCCTCCCTCCCTCCTTCTAAATTCTTGCCTCCCAGCCCCATCTGAGTCATCAGGACCTAGATGTGGATGTTTGGAAGAAGCAAACATCATGGCTGGTTCAGGGATGCCCCTGTCTTTCGGGGACAGTTGTAAATGTGCCGTATTATTAACCGCAGAAGGTGATTCCCACATAGGGCTGAGTCTCCCGTCTGGAGTTCTAGATCCCCACCCCCACCACTGTCTGGGGGGGGGATCTAGAACAGGCCCGGGTGTCCTGGGAGAATAGTTCCGAGCTTAAAAAAGAGCTAGAGCCACAGCTTTGGCAGCCCCAGGACTCAACCACAGTGATCCCTAGGTCCAGAAGGTCTGCGGGTGGGCGGGGCTGCGCTGAGGGATTGTCTCCCGGGCACAACTCATGGGACAGAGATAAGTCAGAAACAGCAGCTGACAGCCGTGCAGCAGGGGCGCCCCGCCGCACGCACAGCCCCGCCTTTTCCCTGCAGGTCCACGGCTCTTATCACCCGGTGACAGCCACCACCTGGGGAGAGCCAGTCTGTGACCTCGAATCTTCAAGGAAGCCAAGGGCCCATTCCCACCAGATCGGGAGGCACATCGTTTTTCTCAGACGTTCACAAAAGCAGAGCGAAGCTGTAGGGTCAAAGCCCTGGACAGATGGTATTGGAAACCCCTAGTGGCCAGGGCTACCCGCCAGCAACCCAGATGAACCACTGTCTCTCTAGGGCACCAGACTTCCTCTCCATGAACCAAGATGGTGTCATGGGGATTTCCAAGTGTTCTCTATTGATCAGTGTCTGCAGCATTTGACCTGGTTTTAGAAATAGGGTCCTTGTGGATGTAACTCAGTAAACAGGGATAGCACCACACAGGAGTAAGTAAGAGTGACCCTACATCCATCTGGTAGGCATCCTTAAGAGGAGGGAAAGGGGCATAGAGACAGAGGGAGGACAATGGAAGTAGAGACGTGGGAGAGGATGATCATGGGATGGTGGGACAGAGCCAGGAGGGACAAGTTAACAAGCCAAGGAGTGCCACCCACAGTCACCACCAGTGAAGAGCTGCAAAAATGTCTCCTGCCCCTGAGCTGGGTATGGTGGCGCACGCCTTTAATCCCAGCACTTGAGAGGCAGAGGCAGGCAGAGCTGAGTTCAAGGCCAGCCTGGTCTACATAGTTCCAGAACAGCCAGAGCTGTTTAGTGAGACTCCATCTCAGCAAAACAAAACTCTTCTGTCCAGGGTCCATGCGGGGAGCAGTGTCCTGCCAGCGCTTTGATCTTGGACTCAGCTTCCAGGATGGAGAGGCGAGTCTCTGGCAGGTGAACCACCTCTCATGGTCCTTTCTGCTGGAGCCAGGAGGGAGTGGCCACGGCCAGTGGCTCTGCATCTATTTCAGCCTCTGCTTCTGAATCCACTTCAGCCTCTGCTTCAGGCAGGAAGAGCATCTGGTGCTTTCTGGAACTCGTCTCTGGTGTGGTGGTTCACACCATCCAATTCTGGTTTTGTCTCTTGTTCCTTGGTGACTAGACTGGCTTTTTGGAATGTTCTCTAAGGTCATAAACAGACCTTAGAGACCTGTAAACAGAGAGACAGGCGTCAGGAGCAGTCAATCCCCTTTCCAGGTGTCCACTGAAATTCTGACTTTTTTACGGAAAATACCTGAAATCTAGACCATTGATCAAAAATTCATAAAGAACCTTCTTTCAAAGGGGGGGAATACAACATGAATTTTAAAAGACAAAAGGGGGATACACTATAAATACAAGTACGTAAGAGACCCAGCCTCACTGCGCAGTTCAGAACCACAGAACCAAAGCTGGCATACCCTCCCCTGCATGCAGGCCCAGCTGCTTGGAGAGCGTGATAGACTCCTACTGTGTCAGGCACCTTGACAACAATCTACACTGAAAAAGCCTGTGTTTCAACAGGAAGAAATTGAAAAAAAAACAAAAACAAAAACCAACCACACCCATCAGTGGAGTGTTAGACCTGTGTTCACATGACTGTGTCAGATCTACTTTTATTGATATAAGAGACCTTATATCAATTAGATGCAAAAGTTGAAAAGACGGCACAGCATCTCTGACCATTTTTTAGAACCCAGCAAACATTACCATCTGGTGCTTATAAATATGGCTGGGAAGGAGACGCGGTGTCTTCAGAGCGGCGGCTGTGGCTGGGGAGGGAGGAGGAAGACGGCTGTCTTCATTAGCATCAGCTGCTAACCTGACAGGCCTGGGAAGAAGGGGTCTCAACTGCAGAACTGCCTCCAGCTGATTGGGGTGAGCCTGTGAGGCAGTCTCTTAACTGAAAGTTGATGTGGGATAGCCCAGCCCACTGTGGGCGGTCCTATTCCCTAGGCAGGTGCGCCTGGACCATATGAGTTCAACAAGCCAGTAAGCCTCCAGTCCTTGGTGCTAGCTCCTGCCTGCAAGTTCCTCCCTCGAGTTCCACTTGCCTTGGCTTAGCAAACTGAAAATTAGCATATAAGACAGTCAATCAAAACAACAGTGGAGAGCCCACCAGAGATGCCCTTGACCTTCCTGCCTGAGTCGGAAGCTAAAGTGGACGCAGAGCCGCTGGCTGTGGCCACTCCTTCCTGGCTACTGTAGAAAGGACCATGAGAGGTGGTTCACCTGACGGAGATTTGGCGTTCCATCCTTGGAGTCCCATGAATCCAAGATCAAGGTGTTGGGGGAACACAGAGGGTGTGAGGGCTTTGTACTCACAAGTAAGCATCATGGAAACCAGGAAAATTAAACACACAGGCTTGACATCTTCAAAGGAAAGAGATGTTTACCTGTTTTCTACCAAAATAGTTGGGAGAGGATGAGTTTGCAACCTGGCGACCTGTGCTATCTGTAGGGTCAGGCTTCACTCAAATCCCCCAGACTATTGGGCTTGTCTATCTCAAACTCTTTCCTCTAGATCTTGAACGAAGCTTCTCCGTCAATTCTTATGAGAGATGAGACTTGTACTTTGCGACAGCAGAGGTGCGTTCTGTGTTAGGCCAATCCTGATTCCTACAAGTTAATATGTCACCTCAGTCACTCTCCTTAGACCTGTGTCTTTGACATTGTTCCAACAGATGCCATTTTTATAAACGATGCCATACATACTCTGTAAAGGCTCTTGGATCCTGTACACAGGACTGAGTTCATTGTCATCGGGAAATATTTTTTTTCCCCCAAAATTGCTCTGTGCTTAAATATGCATAAAAGAAACTGTCTTGTATCAGACTCTAGAAGTTTGGACCAGCTAAACAGGTCATACTGGATGGGATTTTCTTTTCTCAGCTCCTGTGAATGGTTTTTCTGTGGGACATAAGCAATTGAAGGGACCCTCCTCCACAGCTGGCACCCAACACAAGAGACTCGAGGAGGTCAGACAAAATCTATTTAAATAGAAGGAATCCGGGCATCTCGCTCAAGGCGTAACAACTGTGCGTGAGAGAGTGGAATTAATACCAGTCCTTTTCAGTCTTTTGAGACAAAGTATTTTGTACATTTATTGAGATGTTTGTTAAAATCCAAAGGAATAAAATATTCAGAGTGACAGCTTCTGCCACTTTATACTCACAGGAACTAATAATGTCAAGGGGGGCCAAGAAAGGGGAGAGAAAAATCTCTGTCAGTTATTTTGCAAGATGGAAGACAGCAACTTATTGCTTGGAACCTTTTAGGAAGAGAGATAGATAGATAGATAGATAGATAGATAGATAGATAGATAGATATGGATAGATAGATAGATAGATAGATAGATAATGAATGGATAGATAGGTAATGGATGGATGGATGATAGATACATCAGATAGGTAGGTGGGTAGGTCGGTAGATAGGTAGGTAGATTAGATAGATAAATAGATAGATAATAGATAATAGATTAGATAGATGGGTAAATGGGTTGATAGATGGATAGACAGATAGGTAGACAGATGGAAATTTTTCTGTCAGGCACATCTTGACAGGTCATATAGCGGGGTGGGCCAAATGGACTCCAAGACCACTCTTATCCTCCTCGCTGTCACCCAGCCATGCATTTGAGGCTTGCACTCCCGTGTGTTCTGACTGGAACTTAGAGCCCTCTCAGTGCAAACCGCCCACCATCATCAGGATGAACCAGAGCAATGGCGTCTAATGCACCATCTGATCCTAAGGAACCCGGGGGTTTGGGGGGTTTGGGGGAGCCTCTGCTGCCTCTGCTTGAGCTGGGGATCACTGCCCCAGAGCCCAGTTTTATTCTAGCTCGTTCCCTGGTATGTGTGCATCGTTTGCTTTCCCTCACAGCAGGGTCGGTCCCTTTATGAGGAAAAACTAAAACAAGCCCGATTCCTAGTCCAGGAACAGTTGCAATTAGGATACAAAGCATCTAACTCAGTGCTGGCCAAATTTCCCAGGAGATCGATCACTGCATGGACGCCACTCTAGTCTCCTCATCCAAACAATACTTAAAGGAGTGCTAACTTTCTTGGTAAGTAAGCCACGAGAGAGCGAAATTTAAGCATAGCTTTGGATAAAACACAGAAGGAACTACCTTATAAGCATTCAGCATATATTGTTTACCCAACAACAAATCTGTCGTCCATCCTCTCAACTTAAAAACTTCCAACGTACTCTCAATTACTTACAAGAAATGCTGGGGCCGTGGCAGTTGGGCACGCTCTTATCTGCCTATCACAGCTAAGGCTCTGGCCCCACTCTTGAAGTTGCTTTCTGGAGACTCGGGTTAACCATATAAGAAATATATCAGAATAGAGGCCGCTTCTGGGGGGGGGGAGGAAATCAGTTTTCATTAGCATCAGCTGTCAACCTGACAGACCTGGGAAGAGGGACCCTCAGCTGAAGAACTGCTTCCTGGGGTGTGTCTGTGAGGCATTATTTGCTAGTTGGCGGAGGGCCCAGTCCACTGTGGGCGTTACTATTCCCTAGGCGGGTGGGCCTGCACCATGTGAGTGCAGCGAGCCAGTAAGGCTCCGTTCCTTTGTGCTCTCTCCTTCCTGCCTTCAAGTTCCTGTCTTGAGTTCCTCCTGTCTTGGTTCCCTCCGTAGTGGACTGTAATGTGTACGATGGCATCATTTCTTTCCTCGGTCTCTTTTGGCCGGCGTTTTATCCCAGCCACAGAGATGTAAATACGAAGGACAGTGTCAAAGGATACATTTTCAGTATTCCATTTCTTTAGTAAGATGCATAAAAAAACAAAACAAAACAAAAAAAACAAAGGCCAGCAGTATATAAAAGGCTGCTCCCTGTGTGTCACATTTGAAGAAACATATTTAAAACAAAGTGCACATTGAACAAATCCCAACAAGAGTGGGGGATGGGGAATCAGGGATCCCTTCCATCCATTCCCTCGCATGGCCAGCAGGCCTGGAGGAAGAAGCCAGGTTCAGGCTTGGGATGGAAGCTGGGGTCCTGGTTTGGAGTTAATTTTGCATTCCAACCTGGAGTCAACACCATAGAGCCTCACACAGTCAGGAGTGAGGGTCTCATACTAAGTCCTGCCAAGCACCAAACTTCAAAGGGAACAGAGTCCCCTCAGATCTTACTCCACCCCTTGATTCCTGGGCCTCCAGAGGGCAACCACAGCTTTCTCTCTCACCGCACACTGGGAAAGACATACTCATTTACAGCAGAGGTACCTATCGTCGCATGGTCACATGGTCGCAGGAGATGCTGGTGGAGGTGAAAATGTCCTGGTGCCGTGTGCCATCCATGCGTTTATGGTGACCTTGGCACGAAGAGGCCTGAATGTCCCCCTTCCTCGGCCACTGTGCACTATATGCCTGACTTGGAGATTCAGGGAAGGTCTTCTATTCCCCCCAGTAGGTTCTGATAAAAACAGGTTTTTAAAAAAGCAGGTACAACTCAAAGATGCTGGAGGGGACCCAAGCAGGGTCTGGAAGGGTCCCTCACCATGGTATGGTGAACGCTTATGCTCACTTATGGTTATCTATCCGTTCTACCAGATGGACTTGATTTTTTATTTTACTTTTTAAAACTTTGGCAGACTTAGTCATGTTTAAATTGGGGATTGGACTTTTTTTTTTTAATCTATTCCACATGAGCAAATTGGTTGGGTCAGTAATGACATATATACAACACCCCCTCTCCCCAAAATTCTAACTTGGCTCTCAGTCATTGGAGAACACAGCACTACGGGTAGTTACTGTAAATAACATTTCTTCTTTGTAAAAAAAAAAAAAATGTTATTACACTTAGTTACTGATTGTGTGTTTGTGTTCGTGTGTGGATATGTGCACACAGGGCACACGCGGCGGGCAGCAGACAGCTAGGGGGAGGTCCTTTCCTTCTGCCACGTGGGCCCTGGTCATAGACCTTAGGTCTTGGGCTTGGCAGGAAGCACCATTTCACACACCTCAACATCGAGGTCCGTCACGGATTAGCTACATGCCCAGAGCCCTTGTGGCCAACTTGTTTTTAAACGTCTTGGGGAGTTTTTACCCAAGAGAGTTAATATTTGCTGAGTTCCCTCCCGCAGGCAGAAATGCTATCGGACAAAGAACAGTCAATATTTATTAGCCATCACCGTGTGCACAGCCTCCAACCAACTGCCTCAGAAGATACGAAGAGCAGCGGGTGGCCACTGTTGATAAAAATGCTGGCTGTGGAGGGGGTATGTTGAATTACACCCCTACGCAGCAATTACCCGCCACTGTCGCTGCCCTCTGGCAGCTCAATAGATTGGGAAGGATTGAGCCGGCGGTGTGTTGACTTCACGCATGCGCAGTGGGTTAAAGGTAAAGCCCAGCACTCCGCAGCCTTGGGACTCGCGTATCACTTCATCAGGCAGAGGCAAAGGTGGCTTCGAGCAGAAGCGGAAGCGGAAACGAAAGCGGCATGATGGCTAAGAAAAGTGACAAGAAATGTCACCAAGGCGTGGGGCATAGGACAATCCAGGGTGCTAAGACTCTAAACTAGATGCTGGAAGAGCCCCAGGCTGGAAGCATCCAGCTCAAGGACCATCTGTAGACAGCAGTTAGGGCCTCGGTCTCTCACCTTTGTCCAGAGGGGAAGGGACCGTTCCTACATGCTACATTGTGCTACCACTAGGGTTGATGAATGGAACTGGCCAAGTTGGGCTTTCTTTTCAATTCCATTGACCCCTAGTGTGAACAGGAATTAGATGTGACTAGTTACGGAATGCATTTGCCATAATGCATTTTTTTAAAAAAAAAAAAAGGAGTTTTATATTCTGGAAATTTCCCTTTTTCTTCTCTTTAAAACGATACCAAAAGCTGGGCGTGATGGCACACGCCTGTAATCCCAGCACTTGGGAGGCAGAGGCAGGCGGATTTCCGAGTTCGAGGCCAGCCTGGTCTACAGAGTGAGTTCCAGGACAGCTAGGGCTATACAGAAAAACCCTGTTGAAAAACAAAAACAAACAAACAAACAAACAAACCAAAACAAAACCAAAAAACTGATACCAAATTATTCTCTTGTAGTGTCATTCTATATGTAAATTGTGTTGCTATATATAAAGTATGTTTCGAAAGAAGACAGAGGAAGAAGAAAAAAGAGGAAGAAGCTGATGATCGTGATGATTGATAGAAGAAAGTCCGGACAGATCTTATTGGATGCTAATATCTTAACTTCATAGTCACTGAGGACATCACGATGCAGAGTGACACAGGCAGTTGGGTTTCCATGAACGGTTTCCTCCCAAGGGGAGACTTATATCCTGCTTGGAGAGAGGCGGAGAAGCAAAAAAGCTCTACTTAGCAACTTGGTTGTTGCTGAGGCAAAATACCTGAAACAATGTATAAGATGAAGGATTTCCTGGGCTGCAAGTTTCAGAAAGCATCTAGACTACATATGCTCAGGCAAAACATAATGGTGGTAGGGTGTGTGGTAGAACCAGGTGGTGAACAGGAGACCAGTGTGCTTGTTACTCATTGCTACTGTTACTCATTGTGGTTATGGCTATCTTGTTCAGCAAATTCCACAGGCTCTTAACACTGGGGCCAGTTGGATTTGCCCCACTGTTGCCAATCAAAGTCCACCCTTCATGCCACAGGGTCTTCCTTCCCCAGGCAGAGCTTTGGCCCCAGTTGTCCTTGAGTTTCTCTCTCCCCTGAGCCTCTTCTACTGCGGGAGGGTGGGGCTTCTCCCTCCTCACCTCCCTGGTGCCTCTCAAGACAGGGAGTAGCCTTTGCAAGGGTACAGCACGCAGAATAAATAAGCTTCGGTAATAGACATTGATGTCCTGGTCCGAAGCAAATCCATCAGAAGCGTGTACACCCCAGCTCTGGGCTGGAAGGACAGATGCCAGTTATTGGTGATTGCCTGACTCTGAGCAGCCATGGGGCTCCTGGGGGATTAGAAAATTATCTCCGAGGCTGTGCAATTGCTGGCTGAACTGCCAGGACAGACCTGGGGAAAGCAGCAACAGACAGTCTCCTGGGCCAGCTCTCTCTGCTGCTAGGAGGGCTATTTAGATTATAATCAACCGATAGTCTCGTGTGCCCAGGGCAAACAAGGCAGCCATAAAGCAGAAGGGCTGATAGGTAACTCGTGGGTCATTAGGAGGCTTCTGAGTGATAAGGATTAGAGAGTCTGAGGAGTCAGGGGTGCCCGCCCTTCCTGAACTGGCAGGCCTTCACAGTACCCAACACAAAAAGATCTCCAAGGTGTTGTAGAAATCGTCTAAAGTCACTGACAGGGACTCACAGCATAGCAGAAAGTAGAACCAGAAGGGTTTTGAGGTGTCTTCTCCAAAATATAATTTATAGCTGGGCAGTGTGGCGCATGGCTCTAAATCCAGCACTCAGGAGGCAGAGGCAGGTGGATCTCTGAATTTGAGGCTAGCCTGGTCTACAGAGTGAGTTCCAAGACAGCCAGGGCTGTTACACAGAGAAATCCTGTCTTGAAGAACATTATATATATACATATATGTATATATATGCATATATATGTGTGTATATGTATGTATATGAATGTGTGTATGTATATGTGCAAGTGTATGTGCATGTACATATACATGTATATGTATGTGTATTCATATGTGTGTATGTGTATGTATATTATATGCATATGTATATGTAGTCCAAAATCCCCATTGGCAGAGGAAACACCACTGAGCTAAGAGAAGCCAAGTGGCCCAAAATAGTAAGGTAACAGATTTTCAGAGATAATCAGGGAGCCATATCTGTGCCCATGTGTGTCAGACTCTAATCCCGAAGAAACACAACTTCTTATGTTCCCAACATTTAATGCTGTGTTTGTTCAGGAAGAAAACTGTCAATTCTATGAAGTGGAAATGTTACAGTCGTTATCAGGCTTGACAGGCATAAAAACCAAAACAACACAATGCAAGAAATGTTGACATTTCAAAAGAGCAGTGGGCCAGCAGGATGGCTCGGGGGTGTAAAGGCGCTTGCCCCTCAAGCCAGGCGATCTGAGTTCGATCCCTGGAATCTATGTAAAGGCAGAAGGCGAGACCTGGCTCCACAGATCTGCCTTCAGACCACTACATGCATGCCACGGCACATGTGTGCACATACATATATTATAGTAGTCAATAAATATGAAAAATAGATACAAAAAATGGGTGAGACAGATGACTTTCTCACACAGCAGCAGCACGACAGGATTATTCCAGCAGGGACACTGGCTGAAGGACAGTGAGCAAACAGGCGTTCTGAAGAGCAGGTCCATCCAGGTCTCCATGCTCAGAGTCTCTCGGAACCCTGTAAGAGCTTCAGACACCAAGCGGTCTTCACACTGCAGTGGCTGCTCTGGAGGAAATGACAGAAAACCCCACAGGTCTCCCTAAGAGGTGTTACACAGGAGACGTAGTCATTAAAGTCACGGGTCTCCGAGAAGAGAGTGTAACAGGAAGTGTTTGCACCTTGGGTTAAGGCAGATAGTTTCAGACAGGATGCAGAGTGGTTTTAGACACACACACACACACACACACACACACACACACAAACACACACGATCGATCAATCTTAGAAGGATTTGCTCTTCACCAGACGCCACCAAAGTGAGCTGAAGGCTGACTCAGACCAGAAGGAAATGTCTACACAGCACACATCTGTAGAACCCTTGCTGGTTGGTTGTGTGTGAACCTGGCCTGGCCTGGAATTCACTCTGCATCCAAGGCTGGCTTCAACCTCACAGATGACATCTCCCTACCTCAGGCTCTGAAGTACAGGAACTATAGGGTGAACCTGTGATAGCCCTCCGGACCTTAGCATGACGATTCCATTCAGGCTGTAAAACTCAGCACGGAGACAGCGCCACCTGTCAAACAAACAAACGAAACCCCAAAGCAAAGACCTGATCCATCAAAGTCCATTGTTCTGGGAAAGTCTCTAAAGGTATTAAGCTTATGGTTTTTTGGCTTCTGTAGTTCCGCTTCTGGCTAACTGTTCTGTTAACCCAAGTATGTCAACCAGGATGTGTGTGTGTGTGTGTGTGTGTGTGTGTGTGTGTGTGTGTGTGTTTGCGTGTGCTTAAAAGCTCATGCTGAGAAAGGCTGGCTCAGGGCTACCCTGGGATCCTGAGCACCCAGTCTAGTTATTGATTGGCTAATATTTTTTTATCGGCTTAAACCCACATCAGAGCAGTCTTCTCTGCTGAATACCCCACAACAAACCACCACTCTCAGCTCTGATAGAGGAGTTCTATTTGGATATAAGAACACGAACAGAAACAAACAACAACAAAGAAACCCCATCTGGTTTAAAATGTATAAGCTGGGGCTGGCAAGATGGCTCAGGGGGAAAGGGTGCTTGCTGTCAAGCCTGAGGACCTGAGTTCAATCCCCGGGACTCACATGTCGGAAGATGAGAACCAATACCCACAATCTGTCGCCTGAGCGCCATGTACCTGCCATGATATGCGTGTGACCAAATACAAATATTTTTTAATGTTAAAAAAGACAAATGAACTATCCAGTCAGGCTTTTCCAGAGAATACTATTTAAACAAACAAACAAAATCATAAGCTTTGGAGATACCCAATGCCATTTTTTAATTAATAAAAGTAAGTTAAGATGCAAAGGGGCTGGGTGCAGAGTATCCCGTCACCTCCCATTGCTGGTAGGCGGGAGAAACCGGGTGATTACAATTACCCAGACTCTTACAAAGTTCAACTCTGTCTGAGAAATTATAGGTGTTTATCCTAGGGATCAACCACTTACTGAAGTATATCCAAAAATATGTGCCCGGGGGGGGGGGATCCTGGTAACTTCATTCATAAGTAAACTCTGGGAACAACTTTAAAGTCTATCCAGACAACCCACCATGAAGCACTGGTAAAGAACAAAGCTTCTCTTCAGGCAACAGCCTGGCGGAGCATACAGGCTCTACGAGAAAGAGCAGTCACGCTGTGCACATACAGGAAGCTCTAAGAGAGATGGAGGCAGGGGCAAAGAAAGTTGATCAGGTAAAAACAAAGTTGATCACTCAGTTCTTGGAGGGGTGGGCAGTAGGGCAGGTTAGGTTTGGGAGAGTGGGGCAAAATGTATTCTGTGCTTGACTAAAATAGTATTTACACAAGCGTGTGCATTAGACAAACTTGCTGTGTTGACTTTAGCTTTATTCTGTTTACTTTTCTTTGAGACAGGGTATCTTGCTGTAGCCCTGGCTGTCTTAGAACTTGCTCTATAAACCAGGGTGGTCTTGAACTCAGAGATCCTTCTACCTCTGTCTCCTCCGTGCTTGATTTAAAGTTGTGTGCCACCACTGCCCGGCTACTTGTTTAAATTTTAAGGCGCATGACTGACACATCAATACACCTGATGTTAAACAAAAGTCCATGGTATAACTGTTATCCGTGTGAGTTCTACTCGGAGAAGGCACTGGCTTGGCACCTGACAGTGGTTGGCATCGGGCAGTGGTTGGCCCTGACAGTAGCTACAGAAGCTTGGAGGCAGGCTTTCCCCGAATCAGCCAGTAGAGGGCACCAGAGAACAAGGACTGCCCAGGTGGGAACAAGCAGGCAGGACTCACACGCGCATCAAATGACTGAGTGCAGGGTGGCAGGGGTAGGGGTGGGGGATACATATGGGGTCTACAGGGGCCTTTTGGTAAAACCTGGCAGTTGTGGCTGTGTCCTGTCCTCCGAGTCTCCAGGAGACCCAGTAGGGTTGGGGTGGGTCCCTTCCAGCAGGGCTGTGAAACAAGGTAAGTCTTTTTCCAATCCCTATGACTAACCGGAAGTCGAGGATGTCCTGTGGACCGCCTGGGCTGCTTCCCGAGCTCTTTCCTCGGGCATGAGAGTCTGGGGAAGTGGGAGAGGCTAGAAATGGTGACAGCTCCCGAGTACTGAAGGGCAGGAGGGGGTGTGACCAGGGAGGCATGGGGCAAGTCCGAGACCCGCAGAGCCAGCGCGGGTGAATTGGCAGGGTTCCAAACCCCTTGTTCATCTGCTGCTTATCAATCGGTTGCAAGACCCTCCCGCCTCTCAGAGTGTCTTCGTACGGTGGCCCCCGCGATGGGTGCCTGTGAGGGCAGATGACAGGCAGAGAAGGCAGAAGCCCCCGAGAGGTCTTAGCGTGGGAAGAGCTGGGAAGGAGACAAGATGGGGGCGGGGGGGGGGGGAGAAAGGTGTGCTTCTGATTGGATCAGTTCGTGGCCCTCTGGGGAAGGCAGGGGATGCCACACAGTCGGCTAGGTCAGTGTGGGGACAAGCGAGAGTTAGGATATCCGAGAGCCTGAGCAGGCTCCAAACCTGTGACTGGCGAGCATAGCCCAGAGCGAGGAAGACAGCTGTGCTGCTGGCACAGGCCAGGGTCATCCTGCAAATGGAACCACAACTTGCCACTGACCTGTGGGGAAGCCGATGGAGCATTTTCTTGATGTGGGAGCCCAGTGTGGGTGCTGCCACACCCCACAGATGGTCATGGGGTGCGTAAGAGAGCCGGCTGGAGGAACAAGCGTATCTGAGCGCCCTCCACGACCTCTCCGCATCGGCTCCCGTCTCTGGGTTTCCCTTTGAGTTCCTGCCCTGACTTCCCGTCATGGTGGCCTATGATAGGGAAGTGTAAGCCCTTCCCGGTGGCTTTTGGTCAGTGTTTTCTCACAGAAAAGCAAGCCGTGACACTGTCGTGGGATGACCACGCAGCTGAGTATGACTGCCTCAGAAAATGGAGGGATCACGCCCCCAGTTTCCCAAGAAGGAAGCAGGGTTGGAGTGGGGCAAACCCGTGGACCGAGCCCTGGTCCTGGAACTCAGGATTCCCCCCAAGCAGCAGGAGTAAGCCACTGGGTAATGCTAACCAGTCAGTGTAGACTGGGGAAAGGAAAAGAGACAAAAAATGGATCGGAAGCTAGCCTTATGTCACACCCTCCTGGCCTCTAGCTGGAAACCATTAATGGCTCTCAGACCAGTGGTTCTCAACCTTCTAAATGTTGGGACCCTTTAATACAGTCCCTCATGTTGTGGTGACCCCCCCCAACCATAAAATTGTCTTTGTTGCTACTTTATAACTGTAATTTTGCTACTGTCATGAATCATAATGTAAATACGTTTGGGCGTATACGTTTGTCAGCAGGGTCACCACCCACAGGCCGTCTTAGACGACGCAGGGAAGAAGGGTCCCTGCTGGTGCCTCCACACCCAGAACTGCCTCATTAAAACAAAGTTTCCTCTTTCCGCAACCTCCATTCGAATGTTATTAAGGATGCTCTCGGGCCAAAAAAATACAGTTGAGGGTGAGTTCCCAAGGCCCAGACCTCCAACGCTCCTGTTCACATCAAGAAGAGAAGACAATTAGCAGCCAGGGACCCATGTCAAAAGCCTGCAGAGCTGTTGATAAGAAGGAAAGGCTTCAGGAACTGTGACCAGCAGCCATGTGTTACCCCTGCAGGGTCTGAGGTCAGAGTCCACTGAGCTCTCTAAAGAGAACTGAGTGTGTGGGCTCATAGAGATGGTGGATTCTGCAGTTCACATACACAGAACACTGTTGTCGCTGGAGTGACCTAAAAGTTATCAGTGGCCTGAGACTCTCAGGGATGAAAGGGTGTAATATGCACTGTTGCTCATATATGCACAGGTATGCACTGACGTGTTCACACGAGCACACATATTCACGCCCTTGCACACACACATGTGCAAATGCACGCATTCACATACTTGTGTATATACCCGTGTATGTTCCATGTATTCACACCTAGGCACGTGCATGTGTGTACACGCATACACACACACACACACACACACACACACACACACACAGAGTCACATACGTACACACAACCATCATGCGTCTGCTTCAATAAAACCAAAATACAATCTGCCAGGGTTTTTCAAAGGATTTTCTTTACTTGGAAAAAAAAAATGCTACGTCTGACCACTGCTGAGGGTCAAGATAGTTTGAGAAACCCCAGAGATCGGTGGGGTCTGGTTGAGACTTTCTTCTTCCGGGGAACCGGTGGTTCGGCAGCAGTACCTCTCAGTAGTGACAATCTGGAGATGCAAAAGCAGGGAAGTTGGTAAAGACACCAAGGAAGCCATGAGCACCTGCACTCAGAAGTGTGGTTGGCTCATCCCAGACAGAGGTTATCCCCAAACCATTAGAAATTCCCCAGGGGAGCTGCTGACCGGTGCGGGTGTGGGTAGCCATAGAACAAACCACTGAGGGGGTGCGGGGGGGGGGGGAATGGCTCAATCAGTAAAGGGCCTGTTGTCCGATCCTGAGGGTCTGAGTTCGGATCCCCAGAACCCACGGGTGTTGTGGGCATGTCTTTAACACTAGTGTTGGGCACAGGTTGGAGCAGAGCTCACTGGCTGGCCAGTCAATCCAACTGGTGAACTCTCCATTCAGGGAGAGACCTTGGCTCAAAAACTATGGTGGAGAAGGACAAGGGGAAGCACCCGATGTCAAACTCTGGCCTCCACACACAAGTACGCACAGAAACACACAGGTACACACACAGAGTACACAGGCACACATAGAGGTACTCAGACAGATATATACACCCAGAGGTGTACACACACAGGCACACACAGAGTATACACACACACACACACACACACACACACACACACACAAAGGAGGGACCCTCAGCAGGTGGGAGTTGGTAGGGATGGCTTCTGCCAGGCCCCAGGCAGGCCCCACCAGCAACCATTACCTTCCACAGACTGTGGGAAGAAACACCAGGGCACTTCAAAGGTCTGGTCGGAAAAGCAGCAGTTTCGATTGGCACAGTCCTCGGTGCTGATGCCCGGGTACCCACAATCCTTGCGGGCTGACACTTCCATGACACATTGCTCCGAGGCTGGTTGTGGGGGAAGGGCAACACACAATGCTCTTGTCAGGCTGGACACTCGCTGAGGGCCACCAGTTCTGACTTCTTAGGGACATTGAATTTGCCATCTCTGGGTGTCCCAAAGGGCTCCTTGGGGCGGCGTCTCTCAGGATAGTGATCCCTAGGGACTGGTTGTCCTCCTCCCGGGAGGGCACTAATGTAGGGAGGTGATCACAAGTGAGAGCACATGCAGAACTGGGACCTCGGGAAAACCATGTCAGCCTCTCTGAACTCAGGATTGAGCTCTGTGAAATACAGGCAGCCCACTGTACCATGCCCAGAAGCTTGAAGGGACCTTGGACACGGCCACCAACCTACCTGGTTTTCCTTCAGAGCGTGCTGGACACTAGACAGGCTATTCCTTACCATGAGTGTGCCCCAGTTGCAAAGTCCATGCCTGTGGTGACCTCACACACAGCTAGCTGGCCTGCTTGTGCACGCTGCATTCACCGTTTGCCCTGGCTTGAAACCCATTCCCGTAAAAGCTGCCGGCAGCCTCACCACCCTTCTGAATGTCTGAAGTCTGCTTGCAGGGGTCGCAATATCATCTTATCTGATACCCCTGCTTCCCTTTCCATGCTGCTTTGGAAGTTACATTTTTAAGCGCAGGCAAATGTAGATCCAGGGTATGGGATGGAGCTTAGGATGGGAGTGGGGGAATAGAAGAGCCATTGAAGACTTTGTTCTTGTTAGCCCGGGCTAACTCTAGCTCAGTGAGGCTTCCAAGTACCTGCTGTAGACTTTGCCCAGGGCTAAGTCCTAAGCCAACAGCCAACAAAGAGGGACCTGGCTCTCCAAAGCTTACCTTGGTTTGGAAGTGGGTGGAAACACCAGGGGACCCCGCCGACGCTAGAGTCGAAGCAGCATCCAAGATCAAAGCACTGCTCACTGGTGATGCCGGGGAAGCCGCAGTTCTTTCTGTTGTAGGGTGTCAGCCTGGAGCACCGACAGGGAGCTGTGGATAGATCCATCATCATGATCAACCCTGTGGGTGTGCCAGATGCTTGTCCTAACCTGCCCTGGGGGCTTAGAAACCTTCCAAAATCTCATTGCCCAAGGGGGTGACATGAGGTCTTGTTTTGCCCATGTTAGAACTCTCTGGCTTCCTCCTGGGGAAACCGGGGTGTGGGGGGGGGGGCTTCTATTGAAACCATTTCATTTGTTAAGGAAGGAAGAAAGAAGCCAGGCAGTGGTGCCGCACAGCCTTTAATCCCAGCGCTTGGGAGGCAGAGGCAGGCGGATTTCTGAGTTCCAGGACAGCCTGGTCTACAGATTTAGTTCCAGGACAGCCAGGGCTACACAGAGAAACCCTGTCTCGAAAAAAAAAATGAGGAGGAGGAGGAGGAGAAGGAGGAGGAGGAGGAGGAAGAGGAGGAGGAGGAGGAGGAGGAGGAGGAGGAGGAGGAGGAAGAAGAAGAAGAAGAAGAAGAAGAAGAAGAAGAAGAAGAAGAAGAAGAAGAAAGGAATAAAGAAAGAAAAGAAAAAGAAAGAACAACGAGAGAGGGGAGGGAAGGAAGAAAGCAACACAAATTTTCTGTAAAGAAGGTGACCTGGTGGACCTATGCAGAAGTCAAGGTCACAAGATAGGCCCAAGGCTGCAGACCCTCCTGTCCTCCTAACCAGCCTGACACCATAGACACAGCCCTTCCAATAAGAGATCATAGGTGAGGTTCACATAGCAGCACCCAGACTGCAGGGCACTGACTAGATCCTTGCAAGCTATCACCCTGCCTTCATCCTTTGAGGGAACATAGAAAAAAACCCCACCTAGTCCAGGTAACAGGCGGACTACAGTTCCTCACTCTCGGGGACTGCATCTCCCGTGGACTTTTACTTACAAGGTTTCTGGCTCTCCACCAGGGCATGCAGCCCCAAGACAAGGACCACTGCCAGGAGAGGGGCACCTCGAGGTCGCATGTCTGTTCCACTGGACCTGGGCGGCGTGCAGAATGCCCAGTTGCCACCAGTTGGTGTTTTATTGGCTCCTGTTTGTTTGCTCAGTGGACCTGATAACTGTCCCCTACCGGTGGCCCCAAGCCCTCCAGGATCCTTTGTGTAAAAAAAAAAAAAAAAAAAAAATGCTGATATGGCTCCAAGTGGAGGCCCAGAGGAGGTGGGACAAACCCCTCCTGTCACTGGGCTGGGTCAGGCCTGGGCTCCCTAAACAGGAAGCAGGGTCGTGCCAATTTGCTGGCTGGGGAATGGGCCACGTGTGCGGCTGGAGCTGGGCACCCACAGGGTCACACCCAGGAAGGGATTAGCCAATGTGGTGACACTCTGGATAAGGTTCATGGCTACTGTAGAGACATCTGGGTTTTTTGGTTTGTTTGTTTTGTTTTTAAATATTTGGAGTGAGGCGGTGGGGAAACAAAGAGCCCAGAGAGAGAAGGTCCTTCCATCCAGGAACCTCCCCGGGGGAGGGGGAGCACCAGGGAGCCCAGCCTGCATCCCTGATGCAGGGCACACTCTCCCTCACCTGGTTCCCTGCCAGCCTCAAGGACTGTCGTACACAGAGACCAGTCCACAGGGCCTAAGGGAGCTGTTGGGGCAGGCAGCGTTCATCATCCCTGAAGCTGGACACTCTTTCTCTCGTGGGGCTATTTTGCATGACTGGACCGTGCCTAGCGGGGAGATGCTCACCACAAGATGCTCTGGAGAAGGGATCTGTAAATTGGACACTGGGAACAGAACCCGGGGATCAGGACAACTAACTCAGAAGAGAAATGTCAGAGTAGAGAAGGAGAGGGACTGTGTGTGCACGCGTGCGTGTGTGTGTGTGTGTGTGTGTGTGTGTGTGTGTGTGTGTCTGTCTGTCTGTCTGTCTGTCTGTCTGTGTGTCCATGTTTTTTGGGGCTGAAGAAATATGCCCAGCTGTGGGTGACAGGCTACAGAGTCCATGACTCAGATACAGAACCTAAAAGCCTTGGCCACATCCTCAGGCTCTAGAGAGCAGACCTAAAACCTCAATCCTGGATCCTTGCAAACCCAGCCAGGGTCTACTTCTCTGTAGTACATCCCAGCGGTCCTTTATCACTGTGCTTATTGGGTGTTGTTGTTGTTGTTGTCAACTCGACACAAGCCAGGGTCATCTGGCAAGAGATGGTTCTGGGTTGTATAAGAAAACAGGCTAAGCCGGGCGTTGGTGGCGCACGCCTTTAATCCCAGCACTTGGGAGGCAGAGGCAGGCGGATTTCTGAGTTCGAGGCCAGCCTGGTCTTCAGAGTGAGCTCCAGGACAGCCAGGACTACACAGAGAAACCCTGTCTCGAAAAACCAAAAAAAAAAAAAAAAAAAAAAAAAAAAGAAAGAAAGAAAGAAAACAGGCTAAACCATGGGGGAAAAGCCAGTAAGCAGCTTTTCTCCATGGTCTCTGCCTCTAGGTTCCTGCCTCCAGGTTCCTGCCTCCAGGTTCCTGCTTGGCAGTCCTGTCTGACTTTCCTCAATGACTGACTGATAGGGATGTGTTGGATGAATAATCCCTTTTCTGTCCAAGTTCCTTTTGTCCTAGTTGGGACAGCCAACCAGGACAGCCATCAAGATGATAGGATTGCCAATAACCCATTTTCATCCCTCCCTCCTCTCTGGCCCACATCCCAACCCAACTTCCCTGCGCCGACAGGGGTTCTGCCAAAGCCTCCTGCCCCCCGCCCCCCGAAGAGACATTTATCTTACTCTCTTTGAGCATTACCCTCTCCCTCTTCCCGGTACAAGCCTGTGCTCTGATGAACAGGCTATCCACATTCTGAGCACCGCACCCCGCCCCATTCCATATGAAGCCAAGGGTACCGCACAACAACAGCCAGCCACATCCGTAGAACCAAACTGTCGGCCTGTCACAGAGGCTCAGGAGAATCTCAAAGCTACAGTTTCCGCTTTATAGGAAAGCTGGTGGGTACTGTGGGGTGCAGGCTCTGCACTGTGCCACGTCTATTGTGCCTGCCTCACTGGGGTCCACTGACCCGTGTCTGGTGTCAAGGACACAGTCCCAACCCTGCTCTGAATCTTCTGAATCTTCTCTTGAACTCTAAGAATCTCCCCTTTTCCTCTCGCTCAGAACCTGAACTCTCCACAGACAAAACACAGGTGCCTTTTCCGTTCAGTACGCTCTCGCTTCCAGCACTTTCTCTGTGGCTTACTACTGCAGCCGCTCCGTAAATCCTAACCCTCGACTCCACAGCAGCTCAGCTCTCCTTGTCTGTGCCTCTTCTCCTCCAGTCCGACTCCTACGAGGCTCACATGGCCTGCACTACAACACCAGGAGCACCCCGCTGCATTCCCACCTCGGGGTTTGCAACAGCGTCAGGGCTTGCATGTACAAGCCTCGCGCTGCTGCTTCTGCGCATGCTCTCAGACCAGCCGTGGCTTCGTGATGTGATTTTTCTCATGTTTACTCTCCACCCGCCACCCTCCCAGTCCCCCTGCACGCCTTGGCGGAGATGGCGTTCATTCAGGCAAACCAGAACTCTTCGGGTACTAGCCAGGCGTCTTTATCTGAGCACACAGAAAGGGGTCCAGACCACCCTCTCCTGTAGGGAACTCTAAAGCCCTGTCAAATGACAGAGATCCATTAGAGAGAAACAAGGCAGAGGAGAAAAACAAGAACCAGGCCCAGAACCTGGGTAGCTGTGTGGGAGAAGGAAGAAAACGAAGCCGCAGACCATAAATGTGATTCCCTTGAGTTCTTCGTCAAATCCTTCACTGCCTTGACCCGAAGGCCAGACAAATCGGATATTGAGGAAGGGATGGTTGCCAAGGGGCTGAGCATGCGCGGAAGCAGCCGCTTAAGGCTTGTAGGACCTAGCACTGGAGAAGGTGTGAACCCCGAGGTAGGAGGCAGCCAGGCACTCCTGGTTTTGTAGTGGTTCGTAGAGGCTGGAAATCACGTGGACTCTACCTTGCCTGAAGAAGAAGGCTCTGAGGAACCCAAGGATGGGTTATAGACACAGAGGCGCGCCATAGCAACAGGCCGATCGATCCCAGAGCAGAGGTGATCGATCTCAGAGCAGAGGTGCCCCAGGAAAGAATCAAGTCATTCTGCAAGTAAATTAGCTGCCGCGAGTTACCTTGCTATGGTCGCAAGGACAAAGAACTACAGACCCCGGCTTTGATAGCAGGCGTGGGTCTTTTCCAGCTTCAGGAGGCTGAGAACTTTAGATCAAGGTCTCAGCAGAGGCAAGTTCCTCCTAAGGCCCCTTCTCAGTGGGAAGAAGGCATCCTCTTCCTGGTTATTTTTCTCATGTCTGTGACAGATAAAAGCAACTTCAGAGAGAGGAAAGGTTGATTCTTTTGTGCGGATACTTGATGCATATTTTTTTTCAAATTAATATTTTTTAAGTGGGACTCTTTTTTTTTTTTTTTTTTTTGTCTCAGAGCTTCACAAATATTTCACTCCATCACAGCAAGGCAGGATTGGCAGCATGGCTCTGTCAGGGTGGGAATGTGGGCAGAACTCCTCGCATGGTGATCTGAGAGTTTGGGACAGAACTAGAAAGAGGCTTAATTTTCAAGGCCTGCCCCTAGCAGCCCACCTCTGCCAGCTAGGTCACATGTCCCAAAGGGTTTGTGCCCCACAAAACAGTATGAGCTTGGGACCAAGCGTTCAGACACTTGAGCCCGTGAAGGACATTCCAGACTTAAGCCATAACATTACACTCCACCTCTGGCCTCTCACGGGCCCATGGCCGCCACATAGTGCAAAATGCGTTCAGTCTAACTCCAAATGTCCCCAGGGGTCCCAACACTGCCTAAAAGTCCAAAGCATCTACTGAAACTCGAGGTGAGTCTGTAGTTTGAACCTCTGAAAAATTAAAACATTACATCCTTCCGATCTGCAAAGCTACAGAGTCAATGCTTCCGTTCTGAAGTGTGGAAAGTGATATAGTAAAGAAAAATTGGCCCAATAAAGAAACCCGAACACTAGCACAGCTAACATTAAATCCGATAGCTCTGCTCCTGGCACCAAGGACACACGGTGTCATCGCTGGGTTCTAACAGGCCTGGAGAGCCCCCTTTAAAAGCCCTACCACTTGAAGCACACCCTTGGCCTGTTCCGCTCACTTCCTGCCGGCCTCCTTGACAGACAGTCCACATCGCCAACACCTCTGCTGCAACACAACATTCTCAATGGAGCAAGTCGTCCACGGTCCCTCGATTCTGACATGCTGTGCGTATAAAAGCAGTCACCAGGTGGTTGATCTGCTGCCAGACCATGTCCCTTGGACCACTGCTACCCTGGCCCCCCAGTGCCTGCTGGGTGGATCCCGTGGACTGTTTCCTGCGTGGCTCTGTTTGAGCAGCAGACCCTGGTAAATCTCTTCCTGGTAAATCACTCCTCTCTGTACAGTGATTCTTCTTTCTCAGGGAAATCTTTCAGCTGAATTTGCAGTTTCACACCCTTCAGCACTTGAAGGATGGGATGCCACCTGCCCCTTTGGTCAGCTTCTCTATTGTCCCGTTGCAGAGCTGGGAGGGCTTTTTTGGAGCAGCACTAAACTGGTCGGTTAGGTCCTTCCTCTCCCCCACCCCCAGCCTCCCCCCAGCTCCCCCACCCTTGTTTTGTACACAACTTTAATGCATTCCTTTCCTTTCCAAATTCCACATCGTTCTTATCTTTTTGCTTCGCTTTTTGCCCTGGATTCTCACCATACGTTTGGGTAAAAGCAGCAAGTAACAACCATACCATAGCCTGAATGTTATCCTGTCTTGAAACTTCCTCCACCAAAGAAAATTAGTCCGCACTTTTGGATTCGGATTCGCGAGATTGTTTGGGATATGGGTAGACTGTGTCCAAATTCTTTGGCAGAACTGAACACCATGGACTCTAGCTTGACTCCGAATAAGGTTTCTTCTTATCTCAACTCATTTTAAAAAAATTTATTTATTTTTATTTATATGAGTACACTGCAGCTGTCTTCAGATACACACTAGAAGAGGGCATTGGATCCCATCACAGATGGTTGTGAGCCACCATGTGGTTGCTGGGAATTGAACTCAGGACCTCTGGCCGAGCAGTCAGCGCTCTTAACCGCTGAGCCATCTCTCCAGCCTTCATCTTAACTCTTAAGAGCATGTCTTCACTGTTGACATTTCTATCCATATACTTGGGGTTTTGAATTCCAGCCAGGACATCCCATTCATTTCTGTCTATGGTATTCTAGGATTTGTCTTACCTCATTTACAAATCCCTCTACATTGTTCCCAGACAAGTGACAAAGGTTAGGACCCACACGAGGTCAGGTTTAATCACAACACGTGTCTCCATCCTAAGTCTTTTGTGTTAGTTAATTTTCCTCCTGCAGTAATAAAATATTAACAGAAGCAACTCTCCGGAAAGTAAATGTTCATTTTGGCTCACAGTTGGAGAAAGGTTTCACAGTTCACAATAACAAAGAAGGCAGGCATGGCAGGGTGGCTCCCTGGATATGCGTGTGGGACCGAATTCTTCATATGGCATCCGGACCAGGAATCAGAGGGATTGGACCAGAATAATAGGTGGTATCGCCTCACAGCCTCTCCTAGTAGCCTACTACTACTTTGTAGGCATTATTCCATGCATGTTCTACAACTTCCAAAACCAGATGTTGATTAAGTGTCCAAACATCTGAGCCTGAGCGGGCGGGGAGAGGGAGCATTTTGGACTCAAACCATGACAACATGTAACACACAAATCAAAATCTACTATACCGATAACAAAGCAAGAAAAAAAAAAACCACATCTAACAACCTTTAGAAAGGCTGATGGGTAGAAACAAATTCAGAAAGGGAAAATCGGACCAGGACAATAATAAAAAGAACCCCAGCAAGGAAAGGGGTGAGAAATGTGAAAATGGAAATTCTAGAAATGAAATGAAAAAATGCATCTGAAATGGACTGTTTGTTGTATGGTTTCAGGCGGGGGAGAAAGCAGAAGCGGCTGCTTTGCTGAAAGCCAGTGTGATGTTAACCGTCTAAGCCACTAAGAGTAAAGGGCTGGACAGGTCGCAGGATTTCTGTGGCTTCTGAGATAACATCGGACAGTGTCACATAACCTGAGCACTGGTGGGAGGGAAGAGAAAAATCTTGTTTATGAATATTTGGAGAAATATTGGTCAGCTTTTTGGGGGTTTTGTTTTGTTTTGTTTTTTGTTTTTTGTTTTGTTTTGTTTTGTTTTGTTTTTGGTTTTTTTTCGAGACAGGGTTTCTCTGTATAGCCCTGGCTGTCCTGGAACTCACTCTGTAGACCAGGCTGGCCTCGAAGTCAGAAATCCGCCTGCCTCTGCCTCCCAGAGTGCTGGGATTACAGGTGTGTGCCACCACTGCCCGGCTGGTCAGCTTTTTAATAAACTTAACTGGAGGTATAAAGACATAAACCCCAGAAACTCAAATAACTGGAAGGAAGGAAGGAAGGAAGGAAGGAAGGAAGGAAGGAAGGAAGGAAGGAAAGAAGGAAGGAAGGAAGGAAGACAATCACTGTACTAGAAAACATTAAGAACATTGCTAAAATGGCTGAAAAACCACATAAATGTCTGACATTTTTCTGAAGCAATGGATCCACATATTTAAACGGTTGGGCCAAGTCAGAGCAGAATATAACCCTGGGGAAACAGCCCTCAGAATTGTCTTTAGATGTACAGTAGAAGTTGATGTTTGAAAATCTATCCTCCAAGGAACTTCCCAGGGAATCCAGGCTGAAGTTTCTCCCTGTTGCCCCTCAGAGCCCTTCTCCCACCCCTCGGGCTGGGCTGGCTCGGCTACCTGCTAGACGCTCTGTTAGCTCCCAACGTACAGCTAATCCAGTCTCTGCGGTTCTCACTTGCCTTGTTTATTGTGGGGAGCCAGACCAACCCAAGGCTTTCTCAGAGGGCCGAGTGAAAGGACAAAGGGCATTTTTAGTTCTGTGTCCGTGTCCTGTGTCCGTGTGTAGGAGTAGACTTGGCAAGGCCAGTCTAGAGCTGCAGCCAACATCTCAGAAGAGTCAAGGCTGCAGCTTCAGGGGGACCCAACTCTTCCTCCTTGGCTTGTGGTTATCAGTCCCAAGGCAGCTGTGCCTGGGTGTCCAGACCCGCAGGACAGTCAACAGGGTCCCCGGACCACCTAGGAGAAGGCGAGAGACAAGAGACAGGAGAGACGGACAGCAAGACAGTATTCTGATGAATCTGTCAAATTTTATTTTTTACACAAGTCAGTTTAAAGGGAAGCAAGCAAGGTGTAGGAAGGGGTGAAGGGGGAAAGTCATTGTATTCGGGGAACAATCTCAGGGGGCTAGTATCATTTCTCAGGAACAGTTTCTCAGAATTGTCTCTCAGAATCTCAGGGAAAATCTTGGCGATTGATGTAGGAACTTGGCAGGAGAAATTGATCATGAGGAGGTGAAGCGGAAAGGGGTTGCTATGGTAACCTGACCACAGGTGAGCTTCGTTTGTTCTAGCCCACTCGGGTGAGCTCTGTGTGTACTGACCATCTAGCTACTTGGCTAATCTTTAAGCTAGTACTTGTCCTTCTAAAAGCAGGCTAGGAGAAGCAGGCTAGAAATGGCTGAAAGGAGGGGGTTTGAGGTCTATGTGAGATTGGCTCCTGGCATCTGGGGTACCCTGTGTTGTCCTTGCCTACACTATCTGATTTAGCTCTCTGTTGGCCACCCCGTCACCAATAGTATACACAATGCTGTTCTTACTAATCAACTTGATTGGCATACATCATCAGCTTATGCAAGGTCTCCCGGTCCCAGCAATTGCTTTTGTCTCCTTTCTCTCTTGTCTTCTTTCTGGTCCTCTCACTTGATACCTTGCTGGTCAGGACCCTTATTCCTAGGGGTTCAGGCCAGTCCGTTAATGACGTGCTATGCTGCTGCAACAATATACCTGATAAAAGCAGTTTAAAGAAGGCAGGGTTTGTTTGGCCCATGGTTCCAGGCCTTGTATATGAAGAGCCCCCACCCACCCACCCCCACCCCCAACCCCAACCCCCAACCCCCAACCCCCAACCCCCACCCCCACTTAAGTCCTAAAACCAATGCCTGTAGTTGAAGGATTCCATGAATCCCTAGTTGGAGCTTCCGAATGACCCAAACACACGTTCCTCTTCCTCCTGCTCACAGGTAAGGCACTTCTCCTCAGAGGATCAGTCACCTGTCCCTGCTCACCCAGGAGTAGCCAGCTGTGTGTCTCCAGCCCGCTGCCCACCCACAGAACTGCTTCAAGACATCCAGTCCCTCTATAGAAACACTGGCCACCACACCCTGATACTGCAAAGCCTGGATCCCATTTACACTAGGCTGAGTGCCTCCCTATGTGACCCTCTGTGTGTGTGTGTGTGTGTGTGTGTGTGTGTGTGTGCGCGCGCGCGCGCATGAATCTCTGGCTGTCATTCTCCTGTGAGTCACAAACTCCCTGTTCTCAGTCGTCCCTTTAGGGGAAAGGTGCTTGACCTCCTTGTAACTCTAGGAAAGGGTCCCTCCCTCTCCAGAGAGTCCTACAGTCTTATCTTTGTACTATCTCCAAGGAAGTTTGTGGAGTCGATAACCTTGGGAGGTAGATAAGATGTCTCTCCCAGAGCAGATGATTGCTATGGGCAGGGTTCCTTCCTATAACACAATGCGTTGTACATGGGGCTGGAGGGTGGGGGAGAGGGAGGGGGAGGGGGGAAGTGTACCCTCTGAGCCTGTCCTGTCTTCATAGGGAGGTGGTTTCAGAACCAAAGGAACATTCCACGTGTCATGTTATTTGTGCTGCCTGTTCTACAAGGAGTATCAAGCCCTTTACTGTAGCTCAGAGACATCCAGGCTCCACCAGAGCTCCCGAGCCCCAGGTCATGCAGACATCAGCTCACTGACTTATAGGCTTGCAAGTCATATAAACTATTGGCCCTTCTCAGAGTGAATGGAGTCACCACCTGAGGGGGTTCCGGTGTGCCCTTGCAAGCTCTCTACTAACTCAGATGAGGGCCGTACGCCTCCCTCCCGGCACGTGCATAGAATGTATTAGCTTTGCCTAACTGAATCTGTTTGCTGCACAGAAAAGCCCAGCTTGGCACTAAGCACTGAGAAAAAGCGATGAAAACAAGCCAGGTTCCATCCCTTCCCTGACCACAATCTGCCTTACGGCCATCAAAACCTTCCAGGAAACTCCATGGCTGGCCCTCACCGGGTCGATATCTTCCTCCTTAGCTTATGTTTCCCACCAGGCTCCTGAGAAGTAAATATCTCAACACGTGGCCCCTCTCCACCCCCACGGTCAAGGATGTTTTCTTAAGTTAGCATTATCACTCTCCAATGTTACAAATGACCCTGCAAACACAGTCCAAGGCCACAACTTGACTAGAGCCCTAGTTCCTGCTCTGGCCCTTGGTTCGGCATTGACTAGAAGCAGCCCAGGGTTATAAGGGGTGCTATCTGGATGCATTGGTCTGCACCAGCAGGGCTCACAGACCAAGCAAAGGCACAACCCATGCAGTGTGACATAGCACCAGGGATAGAAGAGGTTGACATCTCTCTTCTCGAGCCGAAGTGCCTGGAAGGGAACACCAGACCATTAACTCTGAGATACTGTCTCAAGGGCCAGAATGGAGACTTAAGTTAGTGGCCCAAGTTGGAACTCCAGCCATGTTCTCGACTCACCTCTGCCTCGAGGGTAAGGATACCTGGACATCACCAGGACCCACAGAGCGAGGGGTTTCTACTCTGCATGTTAGGTGGAGTACAGGTGACCCTAACTCCACCTCAGACGATCCCAGGTGTGAGGTTGCCACAGGCAAGGCAGACTGTGACCCTTCCCATTCTTCCCCGCTCCTTCTCTCCTTTTCTCCCTCCCTCCTTCCCTCCTTCTCTCTTTACTTCTGTACCCAACTCCTGGGTGCTGGGGGTTGAATCTCGGGACCCCACTCTCTACACCGGGTGCACCTTCAGTTCTACGGACTTTCTATTTATAGGAGAGTTATCCAGTCTCAAAGCACAGCCAACTTTTGATGATCAGGGCCTAAGGGCTGCCAGCCACTGTGTTTCCTAGGATAGCCTTAAACTCTGATCCTCCTGCCTCAGCCTCCCAACTAGCTGTGATTGCCAGTTTGAACCCCCAGGCTGGGTTGGTGTGGGCTGAGTTTGTCCTTCAAGCAAGCTGAAGTCCAAGCCCAGTGTCTTTAAGTGTCTCCTTCTCATTCCTTGTGTTGTTTCCAACTCGATTCAAACACAAAACTGTCCCCTGTGCCGTAAGCAGTTCCCCGTATGTGACTGTGTTAACAAAGATGTCAAGAAGACTAAACAAGCTCTTGACCTTTGATTAAGGTCAAGTGTCCAGGCCTGAGCTCTTTCCGCCATGGGGCTCCTTTGGACAGCACCCATTGATGGCGTTTTAATTTGAACCGATCTTGGTTTTTTGTTTTTTTTTTAAAGTCCCAGATTCTGAGACTTCTGCGCGCGCTGAGAGATGGCAAGCTGAGTCCCTAGATCTGATTCATAAGCCTTGAGTTTACCAAGAAGTAGGGAACAGAAGCCAAAAAGGCTGACGGGCCACGGGTTCAGGGCGGAGCCCTGTCCGCAAAGGATGGGTGGGCCCTGGGATCGATCTGACTGCGGAGATTAATGAGGATTAATGAGCGGGTGATGTGGCCATTGCACAACACACTATTAGCTTCCATCATTAATAGCTTAAACAGCACCCCAGGTAGTTAATTGCCATTCGAAATCAGAACCCTGTTTCAGCATCCCTGAGGAGGCAGCCTGTGTACACAGCCACGCCACTGAGGGGTGTGTCCCTGAATACGCTGCCAACAGAACTCTGCCTTCAGAAATGAGTCACTGCCTTTGAAAGAATGACTTTTACCCTGGTTTTCTTTTAAATGTATGGAAGGTGGGACAGTGGGCTTTAATTAAACAGACAGCACAGCGGTGGTCCTGGCAGGGAGGAAGTTACGCCTGCCACCTGAAGAGCTAATTCATACTAATTCAAGGAGCCCAAAGAGCAATTTTGCTGAGATGGGATTTTAGAATAACAACTGTTCCCGGGGCTTTGCATCAATGTGTGTATTTATGCCGGTAATATGCATAGGCACAGAGCACCCTTGGGTTCCCTAAGTGTTAAAGAAAATAAACTGGGGCTGGAAAGCTGGGTGGGCAATAAAGAATGCTTACTTCTCTGGCAGAAGATCCAGATCCAATTCCCAGGACCCGTAGGAGAGAACTCATAACTGGCTCTTACTCTAGCTACCTCCTTGGCCCCCTATACACAAATCACACACACACACACACACACACACACACACACACACACACACTTGTGCATACACAACTTAGAAAAGAGTGTTTATATTATTCATGGCTTGCACTAAATTTAAAAAGCTATCACATGCACACACACACACATTTAGAAAAAGAAAAAAAAGTGTTTATATGGCACACACAATTTATAAAAAAAATTGTTAGCTTTTTTGTGGCTTGCACTAAATTTAAAAAGCTGTCAAGTGTGTACACACAAAATTATTTAGAAAAAGGAGGGGGGAAGCATTTATATTCTCCATGGCTCGCACTAAATTTAAAAGGCTATCAAGCATGTATTCATCCCTCAGACAGGATACTGGCCTGCGTCAAGGTATTAACACATCCTCGAATGCCGTTTGTAAATGGAATGGGAAATTCAAAAGCAAAATCCAAGCACTGTTTCTTGAGAGTGGAGAACCTCTTGCCAGTAATGGAAGGAGGACCCCACTTGCCACAGATCCCTACAAGCGGCGGCAGATCAGATAAGCAGGATACAGCCAGGGCATTACAGCTCTGCAAAAGAGGGGGGCATCGAGCATGTAGCATCCTGAGGAGTCCGTGCCCAAGGCCACTGGCTGCTCAGCTTGTAGTGCGGTTGTGCCCTTCAGAGGAGTGTTGGGTCTTGTGTTAGCTTCAGCTGCCTTTTCTGCACAGGCTCAGGAATCAGGAAGAAACCCCTGAAGGCTTCACCACCGTTCACCACACGTGTATACCATCAAACCAGACTCTTCCAGCTGGTTGAGCGTAGGATGCAAAGTGGCACACTGGTCTTGTGGCGGTGGCACTTGCCGTTTCAATCCCAGCACCCGGGAGGCACAAGCAGGTGGATCTCTGAGTTTAGGGCCAGCCTGGTCTTCAGAGCCAGCCAGGGCTACACAGAGAAACCCTGTCCCCAAAACCAAAACCAAACCAAAAAAAATCCCCATCTATTTTTAGTCACCTTGATCTGTCAGGTACACTGGCCATGTGACTAGCCAAATCTACTCACCACAGGGGGTACCCTTGCTGCCAACCAGAACTGGACCATGGTGTCTTCAAACTATGAAGGAAGATGCAGTCCTTAGGAGTGTGCTGGGTTCCAGTAGAAATCCTAACACACAGTGGTTGGCACTCTAGAAACACTTAACTTGACAACACAAAGTCTGGGAGTGGGGGTGGGGAAGTCAAATCAGCAGCTCAGGGGTATCAGGGCTCTAGCTCTGGGCTCTTCTTTATTATCAGAGAATGGCTGTCTGCAACACATAACACCTTTATACCATCGAAGCCAAAGGCCAACTTTGGGGGGCTCTCCAGGAAGCCAGAGGGCACTCACTCTTCCTTCAACCAGAAGAACGATTCCCAAGTTCCTTCTCCATACCTGTACTGGCTGGTTTTGTGTGTCAACTTGACACAGGTTGGAGTTATCACAGAGAAAGGAGCTTCAGTTGGGGAAGTGCCTCCATGAGATCCAGCTGTGGGGCATTTTCTCAATTAGTGATCAAGGGTGGAGGGCCCTTTGTGGGTGGTGCCATCTTGGGCTGATAGTTTTGCGTTCTATAAGAGAGCAAGCTGAGCAAGCCAGGGGAAGCAACCCAGTAAGAAACATCCCTCCATAGCCTCTGTGTCAGCTCCTGCTTCCTGACCTGCTTGAGTCCCAGTCCTGACTTCCTTTAGTGATGAACAGCAGTGTGGAAGTGTAAGCTGAATAAACCCTTTCCTCCCCAACTTGCTTCTTGGTCGTGATGTTTGTGCAGGAATAGAAACCCTGACTGGGACAATACCCTTCGTGCAGATGCCCCCTTGGATGAGGCCCACCTCTGGCTGGGAGGGTTTGGAAAGGGAGGACGCTTCCTCATCCTTTATGAGTGAAAGCCTTGTGAGAGAGAAGGGGAGGTATGGGAGGGGGCATACCCAGGAACAAGATGCCATGGGACACTCCCTTCTTGCCACTGAGGAATTT